>PPLW03000033.1:0-190715 GCA_003707895.3 Ambrosiozyma pseudovanderkliftii
ACACATCATTACACCAACACATCATGACATCAACACATCATTACACCAACACATCATGACATCAACACATCATTACACCAACACATCATGACACCAACATCAACAAAGGTTGATTGACCCTTCAATTGGATCACATCACTGGACTATAACATCAAGGGACCGTCGATGCTTGGACTATCACCAAGGTCGATCGACCCTTCAATTGGATCACATCACTGGACTATCAATGGACTATCAATGGACTAACACTGGACTATCAATGGAATATCACTGGACTATTGCTGGACTCTCACAGGTGCTAAACTATCATTCGACTATCTTGAGATGGATTGATTGACCCGTGTCTCAGCTGGAATCCCCCCTTCCGGTTGGAACCCAGGTCAGTTAACCTATCAATAGGGATAACATAGGTGCTCAACTATCATTCGACTATCTTGAGATGGGTTGATTGATCTGAGACTCAGCTGGACTAACCCACCAGTTGTAACCCCGGTCAATTGACTTGTCAATAGGGATCATTGGTGCTACGATGTCCTTCCTGTTAGTATCCGTTTTAAATCCATGATCAAACCAGGGTAATTCAATCATACATCAATACAATGTCTCTCAATCTTGAACCATTCCAGGTCTTATCAATCCATGTTGAATCCAGGTCTTATCAATCCATGCTGAATCCAGGTCTTGTTGGCCTATGCTGAATCCAGGTCTTATCAATCCATGTTGAATCCAGGTCTTATCAATCCATGCTGAACCCAGGTATTGTCAATCCATGCTGAAACCAGGTCTTGTCAATCCATGCTGAACCCAGGTCTTGTCGGTCTATGTTGAATCCAGGTCTTGTTGGTCTATGTTGAACCCAGGTCTTGTTGGTCTATGTTGAACCCAGGTCTTGTCAGTCTATGTTGAATCCAGGTCTTATCAATCCATGCTGAATCCAGGTCTTATCAATCCATGCTGAACCCAGGTCTATGTTGAACCCAGGTCATGTCGGCCTATGCTGAACCCGGGTCTTGTCAATCCATGCTGAACCCAGGTCTTGCCGGTCTATGTTGAACCCAGGTCTTGTCGGTCTATGTTGAATCCAGGTCTTGTCAATCCATGCTGAACCCAGGTCTTGTCAATCCATGCTGAACCCAGGTCTTGTCAATCCATGCTGAACCCAGGTCTTGTCAATTCATCTCGAATTCATGCTGAGTTTAGGTCTTACTAAACGCTGTGATGAATGAAGGTCTCTTGAATTGCATGTTATAGGGTCCGTTAACCGATGTCTGTTCTATTTGGTAACTCAGATATTCTGATTCTGGATGGTTAGTAGGATATCAACTTGTTATTAGACCTTTCATGTTTGTATTAGATGGGGTGCATGGAGTGTCTGAAACCTGTTCCGTAAATTGTGTGTATTGATAGTCATTAACAAGAAACAAAGGAAATTCAAAATGTCGACGCATCGACGCGTCGTTTGTTTAGAATTCCTATTTACCTTTCCATAGAGCCGAACTCGGATTTAAAATTGGAGATTTCCTTTCAACCCCATACTGTGTGAATGGTATTGTGGAAAGTTGTTTTATTTTAATCTATTTGATCAATTTCCAAAATACAATTTGTTTTTTGTTTGGTCTTTGAACTGAATCCAATTGAATAAATTTGAGATTGAATTAATCAGCCGATTGAAGTTTAATTTTAAGCATCGGCTATATACTGCTAACTAATAATGTCATCTGTTGAAACCAAGAAAATCATTGAAACTTTATCGAAGTTCTCTGTGTGTGACATTTCTGATGCCTTAGTCAAACTGAAATTCAAACACGGTGGTTATCTACCAAATTTGACAAGACAATCATCGAATGCTAAGGGTACGACAATGGTCGGTAAAGCACACACCGTGTTGTATGCACCAAAGGACGATCCAAGACCTGCCGTCAAAGGTGGTTACATCGATTCGTTACCAGAAGATTCAATTTTAGTCATTGCAACAACTAAAAACTTGCAAAAATTAGAAGCTCCATACACTAAGGTGAGTAATGGGTTATATGGTGGATTGATGTCTACCAGAGCTCAATTCCTAAAGAGTAACGGTACCGTTGTGTTTGGTAGAGTGAGAGACTTAGACGAACACCGGGACTTGTCAAGAGATGTGTTCAGTTACGGCATTGGTTCCACTGCTCCAGGTCCTGTGGTTAAATTAGTTGGTATCAATGTTCCATTGGAGATTGAAGTCGATGATTACCCTGAACCATACACTGAAACAATCAACCCAGGTGATTACATCTTGGGTGATAACAATGGTATTGTCAAATTGGAGGATGGCCCTGAATTACAAGGTATCCTAGAGTACATTCCAAAGAGAGTCAAGGCCGACACTTTAGTGAAAGAAGATATCTTGAATGGTGAACCATGCATTCCATCTCAAAAGAAGAGAAGAGAAGGTTTGTAAAGCCCTTCTTCATTTGTATTCTCATTTGTGTCTTTTTTTGTGATTGTCATCATACCACAATTAACGCTAGTCGTTCCTACATT
This sequence comes from Ambrosiozyma pseudovanderkliftii, assembly GCA_003707895.3. Classification (NCBI taxonomy): domain Eukaryota; kingdom Fungi; phylum Ascomycota; class Pichiomycetes; order Pichiales; family Pichiaceae; genus Ambrosiozyma; species Ambrosiozyma pseudovanderkliftii. The sequence goes on from PPLW03000033.1 coordinate 2,518, forward strand.
CCTATAAGTTAAATTAAATTTACGTCTCGTTTTCTCTGTATTTTAATACCTTGTAGATTATTTCTTGTAACAAATGGCAAACAACCAAACGTATATTGAAATCAGACAAATTTTGTTCTTGCTTTTTTTCTCGTGTTTGAGCCTTGTTTGAGAGATCACATTTTTTTAAAAAATTTCTGGAACACACAATTGGTACAAGGGCAATACATCTACGTTACTTTACCTTAAAACATAAATCCACAGTTATTTACCCATTTGATCTATTAAACTAAAAACACTAACAACATAATAATCATCAATATCACTTCAATCTAGTTGTTCAAATGGTTGTTGATACTACTTACTATGACTTATTAGAAGTCTCTCCCACCGCAACTGGTTTAGAAATTAAAAAATCATACAGAAAACTTGCCATAAGGTATCACCCTGATAAGAACCATGGTAATGAAGAAGCTGCTGACACTTTCAAATTGATCAGTGAAGCGTATCAAGTGTTGAGTGATAAACAAACTCGTGCTAAGTATGATCAATTTGGTTTAGAAGAAGGCACACAGGGGAAGATGGATGATCCAGAACAATTCTTCAGTCAAATCTTTGGTGGTGAAGCATTTCTTGATTACATCGGTGAATTGACATTACTTAAAAACCTTCATAAACAGTACGAATTGGAAGCGGAAGAAGAATTGAAGAATAAAAGCGATGAGTACTATGCGGAAAACCCAACAGCCCTTGGTACCTTATCATTGGAAAATGGTGAATTCGATCATTTAACTGAAGAGGAGAAATTGAAGAAGATCGAAAAGGCGAAGGAAAAACAGAAGAAGGAAGAAATGGATAAATTAGAAGAAGAGAACAGATTACATAAGGAAGAGATCAAACAGGAATTGGTTAAGAAATTGGAAGATAAGTTGAGTTTATACACTGAAACTGATAAATCTGAGGATGTTATAGCTTCATTCAAGGAGAAATTCAGATTAGAAGCAGAGAATTTGAAGATGGAATCATTTGGTTTGGAGATATTACACACAATTGGTAGAATTTACATAACAAAGTCTCAAATTTACTTGGACTCCCATAGAACTTTCTTAGGATTGGGTAGTTGGTTGGGTTCCATCAAGGAGAAAGGTGGAATAATCAAGGACACTTATAAGACCATATCCAGTGCACTAGAGGCTCAGAGGACAATGCAAGAACTATCTAAGATGAGTGAGAGAAGAGAACAATTTATGAAGGAACAGGAGGATGGCGATACCACTACCGCTACAGAGGATGGTGAATTCCATGATGCGAACACTACTACAACTACTACTGATGAGAAATCTGCAACAGAAAAGACAAACGACCAAACAAGTGAAACAACCTCAAATACCACAACCACAAGTACCACTGGAGAAGAAAAAAAGGATGATGCAAAGAAGGCTGAAGAGCCAATTCCAACGGATGAAGATGTTGCGGAAATGGAGAAGTTATTGATGGGTAAAATTATCACTGCTGCCTGGAAGGGATCTCATTTAGAGATTTCATCAACATTGAGAGATGTCGTTGACACTGTGTTGTACGATAAAAGTGTTAGCGTGTCTAAGAGAATTGAAAGAGCTGAAGCATTGAACATTCTTGGTCATGTGTTTAAATCTGCTGAAAGATCTAAATGGGAAGCTGAAGAAGCTAGATTATTTGAGGAATTAGTTGCTGAGGCATCTCAAAAGAAACCCAAGAAATAATTACCTTTAGGTTTAGTTTAATTTATTTTTATTATTATTGCTTTCTGATCCTTTGTATCTAGATTTTTTTAATTTGTTTTATAGCTTTTTTTAACGTTGTCTTCTTATTTTATTTACATCTAATTTTCACATTTACATTAATTCCACAAGTTTACTTTATATAATGTGTAACTTTACTTATGAGTATTATATTATATACATATATGTACAGAGAAAATGAGTGATATGATATGATGGAGGAGAAAGTTTTCGTATAAACAACCTAAATGTTGTCCTTTTCGACAGAGTAATAGATCTTTCTCAAGTCAACAACCTTCTTACCTCTTTCAGCTGCTAATTCTTCAGTGGTCTTTTGCTTCGTTAATGCCTCCATGGTACATTTGACAACGTTCATTCTGTTTCTAGATCTGTAAACCTTGGCACCCAAATCCTTGATACCTGCACATTGGGCCAATTCGAAAATAACGGGATTACATCTTAAACCAGAACCTGGAGGAGCAGATCTTAACTGCACAACAGATGAAACGTACTTGTTTTCAATGTTACCATAGATGGTTCTATCTTCCAATCTTGGAATTCTAGTCAAATTCTTAACAGCTTGCCAATGGGCCTTCAACACGGCATCAGCTGGGGAAACTGGGTCCTTACCTTCACCTATACCCAACATACCATTTCTGTCACCAGCACACACTAATGCATACAATGAGTTGATTTTACCATTAGCAGTTTGATTTCTCACTGTCTTCAACACTAATGTTCTGACTCTTAATCTTGAAATGTATTGTTCATCGAATCCTGTAGCCAGAGATAATTGTTTGGCTAGTTCCTTAAATGCTGATGATTCAGATTCACTGTGTTCCAATGCTTGCTTATTTGGTAAATCATTTTCATTAGGTTGTGCAATTTCCAAATAGGAATCTGGTTTCTTTTGTAAATGATCATAGAATGGATCTAATCTAGTCATATCATCCAAGAAATGTGGGGCAAACACATTACTGAACTTCTTGTTTTTGAAATGTTCTGGCTCAACGATAGATTCTGCTTGTAAGATGGATTCCACAACTTTTGGTTCGTAGAATTGTAATAAATATTGCATGTGTCTTAATTTTTCAGGATCAAAGTTGGAGTTAGTTGGAGAAGAAGAATTCTTTATTATACATGAACTGGAAAAGAGACGTCTTCCAGCTAGGGAAGGCACTCTACTACCGATAAATCTTAAAGACATGCTGTGATGAATAGTAGAATCAAAGCTGTTGAATTATTGAGGATCAGTTTATCAACAGCATCTATGATAGTTCTTTTGATTATTATTATTTAGAACTTTTTCACCTTTGTCTTTTGTTTCCACCAATTTTTTTTTATCACTCACTCTTCTTCCGACTGAAAAGTAAGTGAAGTCGTGCGCGAACAACATTATTTGGGGGGTTGACTGGCCCATCGCACATAACCATGAGTATCAGCTTCCACGAAACAAGAGATCTAAAATGTGTCTTGTATACAGGTTACACTTAAAATTAATGTGAAATAAAAATCTAGTATTCGTTTATTAGAAAATAAGGGAGTCTATATAGTACAATTATATGCAAAATTAATGGAAGTGCGATAGTGAAAGTAAAAAGTGAAAAGTGAAAACCTATCTAGTGATGGAAATTTTGACGTCTGTTATGAGACGGTGGAGTTTGTGCTTCAAAAGTGATATGGCTTTGTCTTGTGGTTGGGTAAGGTATCATAGCATTACTATCATCAGAGGAACCGTCTGACGATTCTGCTCTTGGAAGAGGCACTATTGATGATGATTCAGCTGCGTGTTCGCCAGGGATGTGGATTCTATGGAATGATCTAACTTCACCAGAATCGCTGATACTTGAAGCAGACCCTATATCACCCAATTCATGGTTTGAATGAAGGTGATCAAAGAACACATTATGATGAACCTGCTCACTGAAACGGTCATTTGGTTCAATGATTTCATCCGACAACTCTTCATTAAGATCATCCTGTGACTCGATGACTGGCAGGGTTGGCTTTCTAGAATTTGGATTACTTTGGGCAAAGTCAACGTTGATTGCTGGAATCACTGGAGCAGACGCTGACCGTGTCAGATGAATAGGGCTCATATGGGCGTTATTGTTCGTGTTCAGGTTCATGCTATTGTTCATGTTATTATTGATGTTGGTATTAATGTTTGTGTTAATGTTTGTATTAATGTTAGTGTTCATGTCAGTGTCAAAATATGGAGTAGAGTTAATTCCCTTAGAATGGGATGCACTACTGAATGAACCACGACCAAAGTTGGATGCCGCGCGTGACATCTTTCTGGCAAAGTTATTAAGTTTACCAATATTTTGATCCATTGTAGTATTGACTCTTAACAATTGACCAGGTGGATGGTGGTGACTGCCTGCATAAGTGCTGGTTCTGTCGAAATCCACACTTGGTATAGTTTGTGCTCTGTTCATTGCCTGGTTCATTTGAATGTCATCTCTCATCTTCAAACTATCAGTGTTCAACATAATGGCTCTATCGATGGAGTAAGGTAGACCTCTGTGTCTACCTCTGATCATCATTGCAATGATGATTAACTTTGACAACACATTGAATTCTCCACTAAGGGATGTGTCCTTGTTAGGGAAACCCATACTCATACCAACGGTACCATACGCCGAGACAATTTCGAAAAAGATTTGAAACACACTGAAATTTGGATCATGCTTATTCAACTTATGAGTCTCGCAGATACATATGAAGAACAAACCAAGGAAAATAAACCACAGGTCAAAAGACAATTGCTTTCTCAAGTGAGTACCAATGAAATTTAGCTTCCTTGGCTTCTCGTGGTCATTTCCTTCGTTTGGATCCTCTTCTGGGTCAAGATACACACCTAAAGCCTGCTCTTCATAAACATTTGTTCTTCTAATCGAAATAGCCAAAGGCATCACAGAGATATACATCATGATCAAATAACTAACTTGAATAGCTGGATGGAGTGCAGCCAAATTGACACAAGTGAAACCTGCAGTTCTAGTCGCAAATGCTTGGAACAATCCATCGAGCACCCTATAACCATGGGGTGTAGCTGATAGAGAAGAATTAGAGAAATCTAAGATGATAAACAAAATCCAGTCAATACCGTTTAGTAAAACCAACACTGCAAATAGCCACCATGTTGGACCCGATGGGAACAAAAGGGTAAAGCAACGTCTTGGATGGTCTAACAAAAATGATAAAGATTCATGCATCAAAGTCAATGGTCTTGTAAATAATCTAACAGTCCAGATAATAAATCTCAAGAATATAGGGAATCCAGTGTTACCGATAACAATAAAGAACGATCCAATGATTAAAATATAGGCATTTTGTGAGAATGACATCATAGAATCAACTGTTAATGTTAATCCTAAATCATTAAACACACTAGCAGCTGTAAAAAAACCCCACCAACTAGGGTTCACACCATTACCTCTAATAATGTTGGAGTAATGATTGTTGGTGACACCAAAGATAACGTAAAACAACATGATCAGTATATGGAATCCAACGTAATATGTTGTCAATAATATAATCAACAATTTTAGCGATCTGTATTCAACACCACCTAATTCTTCTTTTTGTTCATCGGTTAGAGCAACAAATGTAGAGTTTCTGCCAATCGTTGGATTCCATGACAAATAGTTGGTGTGCACTCTATGTAGCTTTGAATACATACTTGTTAATTCGTCATCAGACATATCATCTATGTCACTTAATCCAGAGCTTCTTACTCTGGCCAGTCCTGTCCTAGTCCTTGTTATTTTTCTACTTAATTGTGACAATTTTGTACCAGCTGAAGATCTCAATCTCATGTGTCTGTCAAATGTATTGGAATGTTTCATTTCATGACTATTAAGCATGGTATCATCAGTGGTGTGTTTATTTCTAGGCACCTCTAGTTTAGAAAAGGCAACGTGAGTATCGGTAGTATCATTATGATTAGGAGATGAAAATTCAGGTCTTTGATCATCATCAAACTCATGACCTATACTTTTATCATGTGAATTGAAATAATCAGTTTGTTGTTGTTGTTGTTGTTGTTGATAATGCTGGTTATGATTGTCATCTCCATTAGCGGAAGCATCGGACATCTCATTATCAGAGTCAAATTCAGCACTCAAGGCACTCTCAGTGTCTGAAGAAATCACCCTGCGAGGTTTGTGGATCTTACTATTCTCATCTACATTATGAGGAAGTGAACTATCAGAACCAAAATTCTCAGTGGCATGCATTATGTGCAATTCATCTTCGACCAATTCCCGCTGTTGTTCCTTTTGTTGTCTCAACTTTTGTTGTTTTTTCTGTTTGTGATACTTTCTGTGTCTATGGTGATGACCTGGTAGTCTAGCCTTTTGTCGTTCAGCAGGTCCTTTGATCTTTAATGCAGGACCAGATTCTGCATCGTATTGATTTTGTTGTTGATTATGTTGCATCATGGAGATGGACATGTATAAATCTCTTGGGTTGATATCTGTGGCTCTCCGTTTAGTCGGTGGCTTCGGTAGTGTAGCAAATTTGATGTCCTTTTGATCTTCAGTTATTGGAGAACTCATATCATTTTTATCAATTTTAAAGTCAATGTGGTTTCCTGGACCACCAAATGTACCGTCATCGTCGGAATCACTTGGTTCGCTGTAATGAACTACATCTGGATTGTATTGTAAACTGTGGTTAGATCGGTTTTTCTCCACTTCTTTCAAATTTGCCAATTCAATTTCATCGACGTATTTCTTTTCATTCAATGGACCTGATTCTGGAGTAGTGTGGGAACTGGCACTTTCATGGATGTTTAATTCATCGCCTTCGATGACATCATCCAATCGTCTTTCATTCTCTTCAAATTGCCGTCTACCCTGGTTAGCTTGGAATTTGTTTAATCTGGAACTCAAATCCTCAGATGCATTATGTGTATTGAACCTTGAAGCTGTGTTTTGCCTGTTGAATGAAGTACCGGTTCTATTGGGCATCATACTGTTTGTTCTTGTGTTGGACATCGTTCTTGATCTGAACGCAGCTATTGTTTGAGTCTTTCTCATGTTGAAATTCTGCTTTGATTTTTCTTTGATGTGATCAAATGATTTCTCAAACCAATAAAGTCTCAGATATGCAATCGATGAATGGATGAAAATTGGAGTGGTAATCATAGTCAGCAAGTAAATGACAATCTGTTGATACAAGTCCAACTCATTAAGGTTAACTGTATTCAACCCAGCTTGCGTAGATGCACCTGCTGCAAAGAACAGACAATCAATGTACTTGATGTTTTTCACTGGATAAATCAAGATAGATCCAATGATGACACATGTAGTAATGTACACATAATGTGCAATGACAAAGTTTGGAATCAACCGTTTAACGAATGGACCAATAGTGTCTTCCACTCTATATATGACTTTTCTGATTCTGTAACCTACACTCTCCTTCACTTGAACAAAACTCGTTCCAGTTCTAGTCAAGGCAGGTCTTAACCGGTTACCAAAGGATTGTTTCTTGAAACGATTGGGCAGCAATGAATCCTTAATTGCCATAGTTGTAATGCTGATTGTTTTTCTTTTTTTTTGGGTTTTTGTTTATTATTTGCAAGAATCAATACTAGAAACAGCAGACCAAAAAAAATGAACCTGGCAGGAAACAGAAAACAATATAATTTAAAAATGGAAAAGTCTTTAACGGTATCTATTTAAATGTATCTATTGAAATGTGATAAAATGTGTATACATACACATATATATATATATATTGTATAGTACAGGACTAAAAATAATTCAAATTTTACCCATTGTGTGTTTGTGTGTGTTTGTTTTCCCTCTCTCTATAATCAATAAAAAAAATTAAATTAACCTTGTGCTCTATCTCACCTGTGATTTCTTTGGTGAGGTTGACGAGTGTGAAATTTAATGGCTGTGTAACTGTGAAGCGCAGTATTAGTTTCATGTTATATAACAAAATGGATTAGGTTTATGATAAAGCGACCAATTAATATACAAAACAAAACAAAATTAAAAAATATATATTACATAGATTATAGTGTGCTGCCCTATTCAGCTGGAACGATGTAATCAATCAACTTACGTAACGTTGACAGTTCATGTTTACCATTTAATGCCTCTTGATGAGCTAAGAATTTCTCGTGGAATTCCACTTCCTCCAACCCACTGACCAAATCAGCTTCTTCAGGTTTACGAACTTCGGTTCTTTTCAACAATTTCCATGCTCCGTATAAGAAGATATCGATGAAGATCATCAAATACGCAAATAGGAAATCGGACACTGCCCATGAATGGGGCAAGAATACGTAGTAACCCTGAGCACCAATCATACACGCTATGACTATTAACCCATAGAAAGTCATGAACGGTTGACATAAACTCTTGAATGGGAAAATAGATCTATCCTCAGTGTCAATCTGTTGAATTCTACATGCACGACGGAAGAACAAGTAAGTTGTCAATATCACCATAAAATTGATCAATTGTGACACTGTCACTAAATTCACGATCCAAGTCAACACAGTTTTAGAGTCTTGACCTAAATTTAAAAAGGCAAGGAACCCCCAGCACAACGACAAAAGCACTGCATAAATTGGAACACCATCCTTGTTACAATGGGAGAAGAATTTTGGTGCCATGCCATCCATGGCTAACCCGTACACTGTTCTTGATGTACAGTAAGTGAATGAGTTACCAGCTGAAAATGCAGCGGTTAAAAGCACTCCATTGACTATGTGAGGTAAGATTTTAATACCCATGTTGTTCATGGCAATGGTAAAAGCGGATGAACCTGCACCTGGCTTGCCTGCTGATAGGGCTTCCTTTAACAAAGGATCCTTGTATGAACAACAAGTAGCCATGGCAAGAGCACCACCGATGTAAAACACTGTGATTCTGACAAACACACCTTTGTATGCCGAGGGAAGGTTCTTTCTAGGGTTTTTCAGTTCACTGGCAGCGATGGATATGTACTCTGGTCCGACGATCAAGAATGAATACGAGATACACGCAGCAAGCCAACCTTGGAATCTACCCAGATCTCCAGTGTGAATGTACTCAGCCATAGGGTGTTTCCAGTATCTGAATCCGTATACGTCGTGATCTGGGTTACCACCAACCATTGTGATAAACACAAACACCATTAACCCAATAGCTAAGAGCACTTTCCCCAAACCTAACCAAAACTCAGTTTCACCAAAGTATCTAACTGCTGAGATGTTTATAAAGAAATAAGCCACTATCACACAGGAAAACACGATGGCTGAATTGTAATCATCGGTCCAATAATGAATCAAAGTGTCCATTAATGACAATTCCCATGGAATCAAAGCACCTTGGTTGACCCAGAAATTCCAACCAGCCATAAATGACAACGATTCATCGACACACCGATCCGCTAAAGAGATAAACGGAGATGGGATAGGTAAATAACAAACCATTTCAGCACATGCTAATGTCACTGCCAACACCGGTGTACACCAAAAGATACAACCTAACAACAAGGACAGTGGACCACATTTAGCCAAAGTGGCAGACACATTGACGAACAATCCATTACCAATGGTACCTCCAATGGCGATCAATTGCAAATGACGGCTGGTCAATTTTCTTTGCATGAAACCCTTTGTCATTAATTCATATTGTTCAGTTTCATCATCGATTTCGTTATCGTTGATTGATTCACTGGATGCGACTTCGAATTCAACTGTTTTCTTTTCGATGTCATCGATACCATTCTTCAAAGGATCGTAATTTGAATCTATCTGTGATTCATCCTTCAATTTAGGGTGTAATTTTTTTTCCAGACGACTCACGGGACATGTGTTCATATGACCTGACAGATACTCTATCTGTTGGTTCTTCTGTATTGGGGTTGATGGGGGAACAGGGATAAAGACATCATAAAATTTTGATGCTATATTTTTAGGAGTGATATTGACCATTCTGTCGTTTTAATTAGTTAACTGGAAACAAAAGTACATTCGGAACGAACTTAAAATATAAAACAAGGGACCCTTGATCTCATTGCAAAATGTAACTAGAAATCAAAATTCTTTATACGTATACAATACATATATATATTAAGATGAAGAATAAGATTAATTTTAGGGAAATTGGTAAATCGAACCTGTAACCTTATCAAGACGGTGACCAGTAATCAAGAGAAACAAGGCTGGACAAAGAAAGTTTAATTTAGCCGCTTGTTAAACCAGTCTCAAAACAAAACAAAACAAAACAAAACAAAACAAAAGAAACAACAATAGATAACAAACATGAGTTTGTTTTGTTTCAGTTAATCAGTTGATTAAGTTGACAATAATTTAGACTAACAGGGGTTATCACACCATTGATCATTTTGTCCTTAGTCTGCTGAAGTAGCAGAGGAAACATACAAAAACAGAACTTAAGCTAAGGGTTCATGCAAACCACACATCTCATCTCCTACTAATACTGACCTCGAGGAACTTATGCAAAAGACAATAACCGTTCAACAAAGCCGCTTTGTTACCATTGCAAATTTACAGTTGATTACAAAAATAACCGCTAAGAGATTTGAATTTCAAACCACAGCGATAAACAAAAGAAAAAAACAGTTTAGCGACGTAGGGCAATTTCATTGGATAAGATAAGTGCAACAGGTACGACAATTTTACAAGGTTTACAAGGCTTGCAAATAAAAAAAAGTCATTGTATTCACGTATAATCAGTTGTATGGATGGTGAATTTTATTGTATACATTATATATATAAATATGTGTGTGTGTGTGTGTTTACAGGGGAATTGAACTAGATCTGATATGTATGAGTATTATATAGTCTTGTCTGTTTGGTTCCTCTGTCTCTTGTTCTTCAGCCTTTTGTAGTAGGTGCACATTGTACACTAACAGGCAAATGAATGTTAAATTTACAAGCACTTTAAACACAAACAGATATACAAACACAAACCAGTCGTCTACATATGTTGATTAACATCGATCTTTGTTCTTTGAGAGAAGTCAATATATATTACATAGATGCCTTATTAATTATTAATTAGTATGTATAACCCGACTGGTTCATCGTAATCAAGTGGATACAGCGACGGAGGAAGTTGCGGCTCGCGCCCTGTTTCGGCGAACTACTACTGTCATCGGTCGGGGTTTCCTCTAGAGTGATTTAAATATATACTATGTATGTAGATTTATTTGTTCCTATAAAAGTTATTTAGTTAGGATGACTTCTTCTATCATCATTATCATCTTCATCATCCTCATCATCGCCGACTCCACCACCAGCTAGAATTGCCCTTGCTAATTCTAAATCAGCCACGCTTGGTTGATTGGTCGTTAAAATGTGATGGTGTTGTTGATGGTGATGGGGAGGGGTCTTATCATCACCAAGGTGGTGATTGTTATGAGTGTCCGTGCTATTATTCTGATCTGAATGTAGATTATTATTATTAGTGTTACTGGTGGTAGTTATTCCAGTATTGGATGTGGATGACACCGTCAAGGTATGTGTATGTTGCCGTGGTTGAATCTGTCGATGCGTGATACCACTTTGACTGGCAGTTGTTTGGGTGTTGCTTGTAGTTGTAGTACCAGTCGCAGTCGCAGTCGCAGTCGCAGTTGTAGTTGCAGTCGCAGTCGATGGATCATAACTGAAATTATCTATATTTAATTGATAATCAGACGGTGACGTGTTCCCACCATTGAAATGGTGCTGATGTTGATGTTGCTGTTGTTGATGGTGGTGGTTGTGGTGATGCGTGGTTCCACCAGTGGTGTCTCCAACCATTGTAGTCACCACATCTGAGATGTTATGAGGGTCCAATTGAATGTGTTCGTAATGTGAAATATCTGGGTATCCATGATCGTCCGTCGTTGGTGACACAAACCCAGTGGAGTGTGACGAAAGATTGTAAGCATTAGCAGCGGCAGCAGCGGCAGCCTCTGCTGAGATAACATGAGTACCAGGTGTATGTGTATGTGTATGTGTATGTGTTAGTGTATGTGTAGGAGTGTGTGTATGTGTATGAACGGAGGGAGAATGGACTCTTGGCTCTGACACTTGTGACCGTTTGATAGATGACTTGGCAGGATCTTGACAATCGGGGCATTGTCGTATCACCAATTTAGCAGTTTCCTTGATCTTGTACCAATGGTATTTTTCATTCAACATCGATGTGACCTTGTTTATCCCCCAATGGCCCTTCTCATGGACAGCCTTGGCGATGGCTATTTGATCTTCAGGGTTGTCAATAACCTCTTTGTGTTTCATGTACAATTTCCCATCAGCGATTCTGTAAATGGACGCAGATGACCGTAATCGTGACTTGTCATTTCTACTGTATGAATCTGGGTATTGCCCCGTAGTGAGGTATTTTCTAATCGATTCGAATTTAGATAGGTTCTCCTCAGTGGTGTTGTCTAATTCAATGCCAAATGTGAGAGCATCAATCAAAGTGTCCTTGGTACTCTTCAGTAATCCACAACCTTTCACCTTGCCTATTTTCTTGAACCGTAACCGCGTTAGAATCTTCTTCGCTGGCAAGTTTGTCTCAAAGATCAATTCAATCATAGCGTATGAATACCCTAACCGTGGAGCCCACGTTAAGAAACATTCTACTAATGTAGAACCTATTCCCTTGTCTCTAATACCGGCATTAACGACGAAATTCCCCGTGCACACATGAGACGACCGACCTGGGTAGCTCGACTTGATAAAAAATGTACCAAGGCACAGTTTAGCCCAATCCTTGATGGAACAATCATCTAACAATTTCTGTTCATCGCCCAACACCATCACAGCGGCAAATTGGCCAAACCAATAATCTCTGAATTCATCCAACGTCAATGGTTCAAAGAATGGTTGTGTGTCACCTCTGGCGATTTCATCGTTGTACTCCTGTGACAAGAACTCTATCAAATTCAATGGGATCTGAGATGTATGAAAAATTGGGTAAATTGTTGCTGTTGTTTCTTTATCTTCTAGTAAAATCGTTACTCTTTCAATGGAAGAAGAATGAGAGTAATGAGGTAGGTAATGATTTCTTGACAGTATTAGGTTATTGAACCCACCCATGATGAAAACAACTATGTTACTCCTTGGTGTTTTTGTATTTATTTTAGAATGATTGCTATGAATATATATTCAAATCAATAAATATTCCATGATTGGATTTGCATAATAAACTGATTTTGATTTTGATTTTATTTTCTTTTTGTTTGTATACACGGTTTTTCGAACCTCGCGTTACAAGACACAAGACGGAGGAAAAAAAAATCGACGCGTCAATTAGTCTACCTGTTTACGTAATCAATTAAAAAAATTTCCTTGGATTTTTCAACACAGCCCTATACAAGAAGAAGACAAAAAAAATGTAGCTACTGGTGAGAACAGTTGCCCCCACAGTTACTATTATCAACTTCCCCTCAAAAATAACTTTTAATCATGTAAACATAAGCATTAGAATAAACTGAAAAGATGACCCAACAATTTTAAGTTGTATGAAAGAAATCAATTCAACCAAATACAAAAATTATTTAAGATTGCTGTAAAAATTAAAACACCCACCCACTTTCTTCAATTAACTCGTAGAGTAACGGTAACTGTAACGGTAACAACTCAGCTCGGAGTCGGAGTCGGAGTCGGAGTTGGTAAATCATTGGGAGAGATGATTCACCTACACACAAAACGACAAGCAAGTGAAAGGTGGGGATGAGGGTGAAGGTGAAGGTGAATGTTAAGGTGATTTACATTATCATACACTACACACAAAGAACAAAATTAAAAATAAAAATAAAAATTAAATCCAAAAACAAAAACAAAAACAAAAAAGAAAAAAACCGGAAATGGAATGTGGGCTGTGAGGCTCGTCCCCAGCATGCCGCTTGAGAAAACTATTTTTTTTTGCCTTGTGTGTTTCATACACCGCGAGACAGCCCTTGCACACATACATTTCTTCCCCTCTATTCTTCACCAACCGTCCCTCATCTCCCCTCTTCAAGATAAATTCAGTTTTCCATTACGCCAATTTGTACCTGTGATTCAATAGTAACTGCATGGCCAATGTTCCCGTATCCCGTTTACACCCCCTATGTAAAATTTTATTTCCGGTGCTTTGACACAACTCCGCATATCTTGTGCCAACCAACCGGTTATAATTTATCGGAAATGGGAAATAGGGAAATTGAGTCAGTCCAGTCAGTCAGAAAATGAACTTTTCTTCTCTCTTATTGATGTAACTTTTTTTGAATGGTGTTTCCCACATAGAATAATAATAATAGTATATACATACATAATTTAATTTGTATGATACATGTTTAAATGAAAGTAATAATCGAAATCGGTGTTCTCTTTTTTTGTGTTCTTTTTGGTTTTAATGGATGATTCATCTTTTATCTTTTATTTGTGTATTAGTTAATTTCCTGTAAATTTTGTTTTTATTTCTTTCTTTATTAAAAGGATTTCAATTAGCTGAAAGTAGTTGGTTTTTTATTTTTCTTCCTCCTTTGTCATTGAGTTTATTTTGGTTTCATTTCTAGTTCTTAATTTCCACTAAATTAAATCTATCCCACTATCATTATATAATGTTAAGATTAACTACTAAACGGGCATTATTACAAAAGCCAACTTTTGTCAGATCCATTGCCAATCTATCCAAATTCCCATACCCAACAGCGTCTGAAGAGAAACAGTTCTTAGCTGATCAAACTAAACAAATTGAACAATGGTGGTCTAGTCCAAGATACAAGGACATTTACAGACCTTACTCTGCTGAGAAAGTTGCCTCGTACCGTGGTACCATCCCCCAGTTTTACCAATCATCTGTGCAAGCTGATAAATTGTTTAATTTATTGACTAAACGGAAGGCTGAGGGGAAACCTGTTCATACCATTGGATCTATCGATCCTGTGCAAATGACTCAAACCGTGAAGAATCAAGAGATTATTTACATTTCTGGTTGGGCATGCTCCAGTGTGTTAACCACCACTAATGAAGTGTCCCCTGATTTCGGTGATTACCCATATGATACTGTTCCAAACCAAGTGGAGAGAATCTTCAAGGCACAATTGTTCCATGATCAAAAGGCATGGCATGAATGGAGTACCTTGTCAGAGGAAGCCAGGGCTAAAAGACTCCGTGAGGATAAAGGTCGTGTCGATTATCTACGTCCAATCATTGCCGATGGTGACACTGGTCATGGTGGTATCACTGCTGTGATGAAGTTGGCTAAATTGTTTGCTCAGAACGGTGCCGCTGCCATTCATTTGGAAGATCAATTACACGGTGGTAAGAAATGTGGTCATTTAGCTGGTAAAGTGTTGGTGCCAACTTCCACCCATATCTCTAGATTAGTTGCCACTAGAATGCAATGGGATATCATGGGTTCATCCAATTTAGCCATTGCTAGAACTGATTCAGAATCTGGTAACTTGTTGTCCAGTTCCATTGACCCTTATGATCATGAATTCATTAAGGGTGTCATTGATCCAACAGTGGAACCAATCAATGAAGTGCTGTTGAAGGCTAAGCAACAGGGATTGTCCATGGCTGAGCAAAACCAAATTGAATCCAATTGGTTGGATGCTAACAAATTGTACACTATCAATGAAGCTGTGAAGGTGAAGTTTGACCAATTGAACATCTCTGAATCGGTGTACAATGATTACTTGCAAGAGGCTGATGGAAAATCACTCACTGAGATTGTCAATACCATTTTAGTCAAGGATAAATACTTGGGTGCCAACAACGATTTCTACTTTAACTGGGATGCACCAAGAACAGTGGAGGGACATTACATGTTTAAGAATGGTATCGACACTGCTGTGAAGAGAGCCTTGGCATTTGCACCATATTCTGAGTTGGTGTGGTTGGAGACAAAGACGCCAGATGTTGCATATGCTAAGGAATTTGCCAGTAAGATCTTGGAGAAATATCCAAACAAATTCTTGGTGTATAACTTGTCGCCATCGTTCAACTGGTTAGGTCAAGGTTTCACAGAGAACGATTTGAAGGAATTTGTCTTTGAATTAGGTAAAGTTGGTTTCACATTACAATTGGTGTCATTGGCTGGTTTGCATTTGAATGGTTTGAAGACTTGGGAATTGTCTAAATCATTCAAGGACAATGGTATGAAGGCATACGTTGACTTGGTGCAACAACAAGAAAAGAACAGTGGTACTGATATTCTAACCCATCAAAAATGGTCAGGTGTCAATTACGTTGATGATATTGTCAACACTGTTCAAGGTGGTGGATCATCACAAACATCTGCCGTTGGTAAGGACTCCACTGAAAATCAATTCTAATTTTACGCTACTGATACTGATACTGATACTGATACTATACTATATAATATATTATAGAAAAACATACCTCTTTTTATTATATTTCTTTTTTAAGTAGATACAAAAAAAAATTTTTTTCCTTCTTGTTATATATATAGTCTCAAGTAGTATGATTCAAAAAAGTAATTTGAATAGAACAAAAGAGCTTTTGTTTTCTTTTGTGATGCGAGCTTGGTTTAACTCTCTTGAAGCCATAGTATACTGTTCGTTTACTAATATTTGAAATATTTTTTATTATATTGATAATGTAGATGATAATAAAATAACACGTGTAACAACAACAGAAAAAACACAAAAATATTATTTGATTTTAATAAAGTAGAGTAGAATAGTTAAAAAAAAAAGGTAAAAACAATTTGGGTAAAATGAAAAACAGATGTAGTAGTGGTAGTAGAAGAAGATTAGTAAAACCAAAAAAATCATGTCATTTATCTAATCAACAACAAATAAATCAACAAATTCATCAACGTCAACGTTGTCAAAGTTTTCATCGTGGACAGTCTTCAAGATCTTATCGATTCTAGCAGTATCCTTACCGAAGAATTCGTTCAAATGGTTGTCGAATTTCTTAAACAACAATGGCTTACCCTCGTCTCTTCTTCTCTTGTGACCGACTGGATAATCAACTCTGATTTCATCCAAGACAGTACCATCGTTCAAAGTACACACTAAAGCATTACCAATGGATCTCTTTTCTGGATCATGGTAGTCCTTGGTGAAGGTTTCAAATTCTTCACAGTACATCTTGTCTCTCAATTGGTCAATTTGTGGGTTTGAAGCAACGCTGTCCAAGTAGTGGTCAGCTTCCAAGTTACCATAGATCAATGGGATAGCAACCATGTATTGGATACAGTGGTCTCTGTCGGCATAGTTGTACAATGGACCCTTCTTGTCGATGATTCTGATGGCAGCTTCTTGAGTTCTGATCTTGATCTCCTTGATGTCATCAATGGTCTTTCCTAGGGAATCCAATTTAGCCTTCAACTTGATGGATGCCTCCACAGCAGTTTGAGCGTGGAATTCAGCTGGGAAGGAAATCTTAAACAAGACATTCTCCATCACGTAGGAACCATAGCCTCTTTGGAATTTAAATTCTTCTCCCTTGAACAACACATCGTAGAAACCCCAAGTCTTTGCAGTCAACACAGATGGCATACCAGTTTCACCGTTCTTAATGTGGTATGCCAAGTTAACGGCACGGTAACAAGCATCACCAGCGGCCCAGGATTTTCTAGACATGGTGTTTGGAGCGTGTCTGTAAGTTCTCAAACTTTGACCATCGACGAATGCTTGAGACAAGGCATCAATGGTTTGATCGTAGGACAAACCCAACATCTTGGACACTACAGCGGTAGTGGCAACCTTAACCAACAACACATGATCTAAACCAACCTTGTTGAAGGAATTCTCCAATGCCAAGCAACCTTGAATCTCATGAGCCTTGATCATACCTTCCAAAACATCCTTAACCTTAAACACCTTACCTGATCCAGTAGCCTTTGCAGATCTGTTCAAATAATCAGCGACAGCCAAGATACCACCCAAGTTATCTGAAGGATGACCCCATTCAGCAGCCAACCAACAATCATTGAAATCTAACCAACGGATCAAGGCACCAATGGCAAATGCAGCTCTGATTGGGTCCAATTGTTGGTTGGTACCAATGACTCTAGCACCGTTGGGAACAATGGTACCTGGCACAATTGGTTTAATGATGTTTCTAGCATTTTCATACTTCAAAGCAGCTAACCCACAACCAATGGTGTCGATGAAACAAAGTCTAGCGGTGTCCAATGCCAACTTAGAATCCAAGTTGTAATTGTGAATGTAGTCAGCAATGTCCTTCAACACGACATCTGGTTCAGGACGAACATTATCCTTGATGATAGCGGCACCGGCAGAATTGGATGAAGAAGTGGAAAAGGCAGCAATTGGCATTGTCTTCTTAGCAATGGAAGTTGATTTAGATAAAACAGAACGTTTAAACATTGTTTTGTTTTTTTTTTAATATTGAGACACAAATTGGAAATTGTTGTTGAAGAAGGAAGGAGAAGAAATAAAAAAAACAATTCTAAAATCAACACCAAGACCCGCTCACTAATTAAAAAAAAGTGGGAATAAGCTATATACTAATATATATATATATATATATATATATATATATGAAATTTATAAGAAATATATAAAGAAATAAAGTTAATACAATAAAATTAAATTAAATTAAAAATAAATACAACCATTGAAAAGCAATGAAGATATAGTAGTAATGTAATGGAAACGTAGTACTAATAGCCGTAATCGGAATTGGAATTGGAATTGGAATTGAAACATTAGGACATTGGAACATTGAAAAACCCACCAAAGCAAAGAAAAAAAAATGATGTTACTATTACTATTCCTATTACTATTACTATTACTATTACTCTCTCTCTATATTACTGTAACTGTATTACTGTATAACTAACTAACTGACTAACTAACCAAATGAATTAGTTGTTATGAAACTGTGCTCCACTTTAAATGTGTTTCCCGACCACCGTTTTTCAATCATTCATTGATTTGGAAACCGGAAACAAAAGAAAAGTAACCGTCAAAAAAAATAACACCGCACGGGTGAAACAATGCACCCCATTTCCCCTCTAACTCTCAGCCGTCGCGCCATTTCCGCCCACTCTTGTGTCTTATTCTAAAGTTGTGTGATTTTTATTATTATTATTATTATTATTATTATTATTATTATTATTATTGATAGGGGAACAAGAAACTTACAAAAAAAGGAGAGAGAGAAAAGAAAAGAAAATAAAATAGCATAAAACACACACTCATTAATCATGTTTGAGTTTAGAAAAAGAAGGGTGTTGGTTTAATTTATTTAATTTAATTTAATTTAATGAAGAATTTGGAGAGGGGGGGTAGAGGAAATGAATGATGATTTAATGGGTTACTGGATTTCTACTGAAAGGGGAAACAGTTGTAGTTACAGTTACAGTTTATGACATTACATTGGTTAATATCGATTCCATTTCTCCTCTTCCCTAATTTAGGGATAAAGGATACAATCCAAATGGTACTATCAATTAAATTGTTTGTTTGTTTGTTTTGTTTTCTTTTTCAATGTACATCTTTTATGTTATGACAAAGAAGTAACATCATTATTTTTCATTTACTTCTTTCTCCATCTACTTGTTCCTCTCTCCCCCCCCCCTCACACACACACACCTCCTTCCTTTCAAGGTATGTTAGTGGTTGATGTGTGTCTTTTTTTTTCTATGTTTCATACCTTTTCATTGTATGTTTAAACTCGTAACTTCAATTAAATTTAGTGTGGGGAAATTTTGTGAAAAGTTCTTTGGTAGATTGTAATAATGGTTATAGTAGATAGATTGTTATTTGTATATAATGTATTATGTTTCTTTTAAATTCATACACACATATTTATTTCTTTTACTTTTTAATTAATTTTAGACATTTTTGAAAGAAAATATTTGTGTTTTTTACTAAATTAACACTATCAAATCAATTACAAAGAAAAAAAAATGTTAAACGTTTCAAAGAAATTTCTATCTTCCACTGCTAAGAGACAATTACACTCCTCCACTAAGGGTGATTTAAAGACTGTTTTAAAGTCCAAGATTCCAGAACGGAAGGAACAATTCTTACAAGTTAAAAAGAATTTATCAGACAAGGTGTTGGCACAAACTACCGTGGGTAGCACTCTTGGTGGTATGAGAGGTAACCCTGTTCTTTACTGGGAATCGTCTAAGGTTGATCCAAACAAGGGTGTCACCTTCCATGGTCGTACCATTGAGGAATGCCAAGAATTATTACCAAAATCCAAACATGAATTGAAGGATAAACACTCTGAATTCTTACCAGAGTCTATGTTCTGGTACCTTTTAACCAATGAAATTCCAACTCAAGAACAAGTTGATGATTTTTCAAAGACATTGGCTGAGAATGCTTCTCTACCAGATTACTTGGTTAAGATCTTGGATTCATTACCTCCAACATTACATCCAATGACCCAATTGGCCATTGGTGTGTCTGCATTGAACAATGATTCCACTTTTGCCAAGGCCTACGAACGTGGTATCGCTAAGAGTGATTACTGGGAGTACACCTTTGATGACACTTTGAATTTGTTGGCTAAGTTCCCTGCCATGATTGGTAGAATCTACCAAAACACTTACAAGTCCCATTTGGTGAATGGTGATAATTTGGGTGAAATTGACATTGACCGTGATTGGTCATACAACTTGGCCTCATGTATCGGTATGACTGAAAACTCTAAGAACATTCAAAACTTTGGTGAACAAGAGTCAAAGGACTTTGTCAATTTGGTCAGACTTTACTGTGCCTTACACGCCGATCACGAAGGTGGTAATGTCTCCTCCCACACCACCCACTTGGTTGGTTCTGCTTTATCTGATCCATACTTGTCTTACTCATCTGGTATTCAAGGTTTGGCTGGTCCACTACACGGTTTGGCTGCTCAAGAAGTTGTCAGATTCATTGCTAAGATGGAATCAGATCTAGGTTTAACCGGTGCTGATGTGTCTTCTATGAAGAACAGCTCTGAATTGGACGGTAAGATTGTCGATTACCTTTGGTCGATTCTTAACTCTGGTAGAGTCATTCCAGGTTACGGTCATGCTGTTTTGAGAAAGCCAGATCCAAGATTCGAGGCTATGATCAACTTTGGTTTGAACAGAGACGCCATTGTTAACAAGGATGTCGGTTTCAACTTGGTTCACAAGTTGTCTCAAATTGCACCAGGTGTGTTAACTGAGCACGGTAAGACCAAGAACCCATTCCCTAACGTTGATTCTTCATCTGGTATCTTGTTCTACCATTACGGTTTGAAAGAAACCTTATTCTTCACTGTCATCTTTGCTGGTTCAAGAGCCTTTGGTCCATTGAACCAATTGATCTGGGATAGAATCTTAGGTTTGCCAATTGAAAGACCAAAATCTTTGGACTTGAAGAGTATCGTTGGATTAGCTAAATAAACTATATATGATGGGTCTATCTAATCTATTGGTTATTTTCTTTTTTATCCTTTTTTTTTTTACTATTACGATTTATCTTTTTTATTTGTTAACTAAATTATTATTTTGTCTCTTCTCTCCTTTGAAATGTGTTATGTGAATTCAAAAAAAAATTATTAAATGAACAAGATAAAAAATGTAAAAGCGAAACAAAAACGAAGAAGAATTTTTTTGACCCTCTTTGTTTAAAATAGCATATATTAAATTAATAAAGCGATGCAGTACGATACAGTAAAACAAACAAATGAAAACCAAAAGCATTATGAATATCAATAAATTTTGGACTAAAATTAATAATATAAGAATACGTAATCAAGTAAAAACAAACATAAGAATAAAAATAAAAATGAAAATAACTTATAGAATAATTAAGTAAAATATTAAGCAAATAAAACAGTCAAAAAGACATGCAGAAGTAAATTAAAAAAGAAAGAACATCTCTAATCATAATTTAACATCCCAAGAATCCAACTTCATAGTTCCATTTTCTTGTAAGTTAACATGCATCTTAAGAGCATCCTTCAAAATGTGAGGTTCGTGTAATGACTTCTTCTTAGTACAGTCAAACACAGCACGATCGTAGTATTCCTTCAATTGGTCCTTGTAATCTGGGTGGGCACAGTTGTTGATGATTTCAATGGCACGTTCCTTTGGTGACAATCCACGTAAATCTGCTAATCCAGAATCGGTGACAACGATATCCAAATCATGTTCTGTGTGGTCAATGTGAGAACAGAATGGCACGATACATGAGATACCTGTTGGATCTGTCTTAGATGGTCTAGCGGCAGGAGTGTGCATGATGGACAATTTTGAGTTTCTCAAGAAATCACCAGAACCACCTAACCCATTCAACATTCTAGAACCATTGACATTAGTGGAGTTAGCATGACCGTAAATGTCCACCTCCACTGGAGTGTTCATGGCGATTAAACCCAACCGTCTAGCCATTTCTGGACCGTTGGAGACAACTTGAGAACGTAGAGTCAATTTCTCAGAGTACAAGTCCCAATTGTTGAAGAACTTGTCGAATCCTTCCGGTGACAATCTGACAGCAGTGGATGTGGCATGGTCAATGGCACCATTTTCAAAGAATGGTAAGAACGAATCTTGTAACACTTCCGTCCAAACATTTAAATTCTTGAACGAGGAATCAGCCAACCCATCTATGATAGCATTGGCAACGTTACCGATACCAGATTGTAATGGGTGTAAATTCTCTGGTAATCTACCTAATTTAACTTCTTGTTCAAAGAATTCAATAAGATGTGAAGCAATTCTCTTAGACATTTCATCAGGAGACGTTGGCACTGGCACTTGATCTGGGATATTTGATTCCACAATGGCAACGACTCTAGATGGATCCACTGGGATCGCATGGGTTCCGTTTCTTTGTTTCACAGTGGTGTAAGGGTATGGTTGTCTCAATGGTGGATTAACTGGCATGTCAATATCATGAATGCCTTCAAATGATGGCACTGCAGTGTTCAATTCAATGATGATCTTATCCGCAATGGATAAAATCTCAGGTGAGGCCCCCACTGATGGGCCTGGCACAATGGCACCATCCTCAGTGATGGCACTGGCTTCAATGATGGCAAAATCTAACATGTCATTGTCCTTGAAACGTGTGTACCAGCCATATGTTAAATCCTGTGCAAACATTGATAAATGAGTGTCAAAGAACGCCATAGACCCATCATTGATGCTTTTAGCAATTGGTTTACCCACTTGATGAGGAGACCGTCTTAATATCATCCCATTCTTTGCCCATTCTGATTCTTCAACACCTGAAGAGGCACCAATGAACAAATTGAATGCTAATTTCCCCTGTAGATTGTTCTCTTCCACGTGTTTAGCCAAAGCCAATGGCACAGTCTTTGGAGCACCAACACCGGCAAACCCAGACCAACCTAGATATTGACCGTGTTTAAAGAATGGAATACAGTCTTCAGCTGATTTTAATTTATTTAAATATGGAGCGTATCTTATTCTCTGTTTCAGAATGGCCGACATTGAGAGTGAGGATGAATAGAATTAATTATAAGGAAAGTGGAAAGGGTAAATAAAAATGATAAAAGTAACTAATAACTAACTACGTATACAACAATGTTCAGCTACCAAATGATTTCTTTTAAAAAAATTCAAAATTCATTACATATATATATTTATATATATAAGCACACACAAAATATTAATGAAACAATAACCTACACTAAACCAAATACATCTTCTGTTAAAAAGGAGGAGACAAAAGAGGGAAACTGTTAACACCTCCAATTTTTAATGAAAAGAAAGACAAGTCATCCAACTCCCCTCCAATTTTTTTTTGTTTTCTAAGAAAAGAAAAACATACAATTACAATTGTGGGGAAATCAAAGAAAATCCCATTGAACCATTTCTCTTAATGAATTTAATTTTGTAAGTACGTTATATATATATTTACATAGAGAATTAAACTAAATAAATAAATAAAGGTAATATAATTGTAAAACTAGTAAATCATTTGGTGTTGTGTAATGTATCCGCTATACATTTTCTTCTCTAAAATCTATCTTTTTTTTCTTAGTCAAATGTATGTAATTGAGTGTAAAGTGTGCACTTTCAGGAAAGAGGGACATTTCCCACCCCCGGTGTTTTTGTTTTGAAATCGGAAATCGGAAATTGGGAGATGGGAGATGGGAGATGGGGGGTTGGGAGGCAAAGTTTGGAGGAGGGGGCGGCAAATAAATTAAAGAGGAGTGCTAATCTGTTTAGTTGTATATATATGTATATACATATTTAATAGAACAAAACCGGAAACCTTTTGTTTTTTCTTTTTGAATCCACACACACACACGCAAACACACACGCAAACACACACACACACACTCTCTCTCTCTCTCTTTCT
The DNA here is from genome assembly GCA_003707895.3 of Ambrosiozyma pseudovanderkliftii. Taxonomy (NCBI): domain Eukaryota; kingdom Fungi; phylum Ascomycota; class Pichiomycetes; order Pichiales; family Pichiaceae; genus Ambrosiozyma; species Ambrosiozyma pseudovanderkliftii. Next base: position 26,529 of record PPLW03000033.1, read on the forward strand.
CTCTCTCAAAAAGCTCCTCCACTTTTTTTTTGTCGATTTTCCTAAATTAGCCATTTCCGCTCTTTTGTTTGATTTTCTAACATTTCTAACATTTCTAACCTTTCTAACATTTCTAATACACAAATTAACATTAAATAACGTATGTTTTATTTTAATCTGTGTTTTTAATCATTATGCATTGACCAAATATAACTCGTGTATATACGTCAATTGTTGTTGAGGTTTCGGAGAGAGAAAAAAAAAACAATCACCAGAAACCTCTCATTTCTTTTTGTCTGAAATTTATAAAAAATCATAGAAATAGAAGATTTTACAAACTATTACTTAGAAAAAATCACAACAAATAATCACACAACAATTTTTAATCAAGTAATGGGTTAATGGAATCATTTATAAAGAACACATCATTTTGTAATTGTAATTGTAATTTACACTAATTAAAAAGGGTCCTTTTATTGTTATTTTGTACTTTTGTTACAGCCATGTATCCTTTCTCTTTGTCCTTTGTCCTTTGTCCTTTGTCCTTTGTCCTTTGTCCTTTGTCCTTTTGGTTCAACTTTTGTTTCTCAGATCGATCGACTTATTCTTAATGGGTCGATCGACGCTCGTCGCCCGTCCCCCCCACGTCGCTTGGTTATGAACTCTGTGTATGGCCTTTGGCCGTTCCCCCCTGCTCGTTTAGCAATAGTTACGTTACGTCAATACTGACGTAATCTAAATAGAAGACAATTCAAGGCAGTGTCTCTTTTAACCTGGAATTTCATCTGCTTAGCATTTTTTTTGTGTTGGATGTGTGTTGTATTATAGCTTTAATTAATCATTTGATTTGAAATAAAATAAAGGGTTCACAGAAAACAATTGAATCTTTTTCTTTGGCATTTGTAGTAGTTTTAAATTTTATTTCAATCAAACCTACAAAATTTAATTTACAATGGCCAATAGTGATCATCCAGATGCTCCTCAATTACCTGCTGGTTGGATAGCAGTTTGGGATGAAGTATGTGTTATCTACTTATTATTTGATTCAATTCAATTGATTTCTTTCTTTTTTTGTGTCTTTTCCTATTTTTACTAACAATTATCGGTAACAATATCAATTGATCAATTCATGTATGATATAGGAATACAAAGTGTATTATTATGTTAACTCAGCTACTGGTAAATCTCAATGGGATTTACCAACTGAACCAATTCCTGAAGCTAAGAACAAGACAGCTCCAATCAACGCTGAAGGTGGCGATAGTGCCTCTGATCAAGTTCAAGATAGAAACTTATTAACTTCATTAGCTGGTGCTGCTATGTCAAGTGGTTCCAATAGTGGACGTTACGGTAACAATGGTGGTTACGGTGGTTCATCATCGGCTGGATCAGGTGCCATGGCTGCACTTGGTTCTGCCGCTTTGAAGTACATGTTTAAGGGCAAATCACACAAATCATCAAATCAAGGTTACGGATACGGTGGTGGTAACAGTGGCTACGGAGGTGGTCAAAGCAGTGGTGGTTACGGCACTGGTGCTGCCATTGGAGGTGGTGCAGGTGCAGGTGCTGCATTGGCATCCATTGGTGGATTGAGTTCCTTGTTAGGTGGTAGTAGTCACACTGGTGGTTACATGGGTGGTCCATTCGGTGGTAGTGGTTTCGGTGGCAATGATCCAATGTCTCTATTAGGAGGAGGAGGAAACAACAACAGTGGTGGTAACAGTGGCCATCACAGTGGTCGTCACGATTCAAACAGTAGTTTCTCGGGATTTGGTGATGGTAACAACAATTCTGGATTCGGTGGATTCAGTGGGAGACACGATTCATCAGATGATTACAGATTCGGTGGTGATGGTCGTAACGATAACAGATACGGTAATGGTGGTGGTCGTCATGGATCTGATGATTTCGGTGGATTCTTTGGTGGATTCGGTGATAGACCAGAAGGTGGACCAGGTGGTCAAGGTGGTGGATTCGGTGGCGGCTTTGGTGGTGGTCAAGGTGGTGGTCAAGGTGGTGGATTCTTTTAAAAGATTACCAACTCTTTAACAGCCGTTTCATTTTCTCCAACCTTTTCTTGGTATCTCTGTAAAAACACTTTAAAACTAACTATTCCTTTTTCTTTCTTTCATTCAATTTTCGTTTACGATTTTTTTGTTATTTTGATTACTATTGTTTTATCTTGTTTTATGTTACTTTGTGTTTGTTTGTTTGTTTTTTTTTTTGAAATTATGAAAATAAATTTATATATAAAAGAGTTGTAGATAGTTAAAAAAGCTAAGAGAAGGCAGAAGAGATGGTTTTGATCAAGTTTTTTTTTTGTTTTGAAAAAGTTAAGAATAAAAAAAAGAAAGAAATTTATGAAGAGAAAAAAAAGGTGAAAAAAAAGAAAAAACACAACACATTAAAGAGAAAAAAAGAAAACAAAAAAGAAAACAATAAAATAAAACCAAAGGTTATATGTTATATATATAAAAATAAGGAGTGTGTGACAGTTGGAAGTTGGAAATTGGAAATTGGTAGATATATAGTTGATATATATTTGTAAAACAGATTAAACATGAATTAAAATGAAATAATATGATGTAAGAAGACTAAAACAGAAGTTTTTTTTATCATTGATATTAGAATCCATTAGCAAATACGAATTTTTTTTTCATCGATTAGATTTTGATTTGTGTTTTTTTTTTTCCTTTTCTTTTGGTTAAATGAAAAAGAAAAACAATTATCTTCTGTACATGTAATTCATTGGGTTTGGACCATTGTTATTTTGTTTACCCCAACCACATTTCAATGGTCTGCCATTGATGGTGAAACCACTCAATTGGAAGATAGCCAATGCAGCTCTTTCATGCGAATCATAACCGACGAATGCACAACCCTTTTCAGGGTGGAATTTAAAGTCAACGATGTAACCGAAATTCTGTAATAATGGGATCAAATCATTTTGAGTGGTGAAATGTGCCAAGTTACCTAAATACACAGTACATTGCCAATTTGGAGCTTGTCTCAAAATCATTTCATATGATTGTGGAGGAGCTAATGAGTTACCTCCTGGTTGTTGTTGTTGTTGTGGTTGTTGTGGTTGTTGTTGTTGTTGTTGTTGGGAACCATTACCTGCCTTGTTGTTTAACTGTTGACCGTTATTTAAACCGGCATTTGATAGTAAATTACCATTGATGCCGTTACCAGTGTTACCACCATTCAATGGTGGGAAACCTTGTTGACCTCCATTTGGTAATTGTTGACCAGCACCACCGATGATACCACCGATCAAACCAGCACCGCCATTGTTCAAACCTAGATTGTTATTGTTGTTATTCAAGCCGAAGTTGTTGTTGTTGTTATGGTGGTGGTGGTTTTGATGTTGGTTATGGTGGTGGTTACCGTTTTTCAAGTTTAAACCTTGGTTAGCCTTGTGAGCGGCCCAATTCAATCTGATGGCACGACCACCTAAGAATTCACCGTTCATTGTTTGCAGGGCCTTTTCAGCGTCTTGAATGTCAGAGAATGACACGAACCCGTAACCTCTGGATCTACCAGATTTCATGTCCCACATCACATTGGCTTGCACCAAAGATGGGAATTGAGCGAATGCTTGATTCAATGACACATCGTTCAATTCAGGGGACAAGTCACCGATGAACAAATTGTACGAGTCTGCACTGGTTCCCTGTTTGGTCTGTTGAATTTGGTACGCCCAACTTAAACTCAATGGGTAATCATTTAACAAAGTACCGTTTAAACTTCTCAATGCAGTGTCAGCGGCGGAATGGGAATCGTATTCAACGAATGAGTAATGGAACCCTGGTTTGTTTTTATCGTAGAGTAATTTGATACTTTGAACTGGAGAACCCAAGGATGAGAACAAATCCTTCAACATTTCTTCAGTGACGGATTTGTGAACACCACCGACGTAGATGATAGTCTTTGACAATTCACGACCACCATCGACAGCATTGGCTAAATTGATTTGAGATTGGTCATCAATTGCAGCGCCAGCGGTAGGAGTTGGGGTTTGATCATTGGAATTGGTTGTTGTAGTTGTAGTAGTCGTTGTCGATTCTTGTTGAGCTTGAGCCACTGGTTCAGTTGAATCTAAAGCTGGAGATGCAGTAGCATTGGTGGTGGTGGTGGTGGTAGTAGTAGTTTCTGGATTAGTGGATGTGGTTTGATTAGTTGAAACTTCAGGTTGAGTTTCTTGTTGAGATTGATCAGTTGACATAATTAAAAGTGGGGGTGTTGGTGTTGGTGGTGTGAGGAAAAGGAAAAGGAAAAGGAAAAGGAAAATGAAAATGAAAAAGAAAAGGATATGTTAAGATGTAGTAAATGAATGGGTGAATAGGTGTTTAGATCTTTTGAATAATCTTTTTTTCTTTTCTTTTTTGGGATATATATAAATAAAACACACACAAAAGAGAAGTAAGTTTTTTTTTTTTATTATTATTATTTTAAAACAAAACTATGAATTGATAATTGATAATTGGTTATTTTTATACAATTGTCAAACAAATTGAATGAAAAAAAAGAAAGAAAAAATAAACTGATAAAAAAATTAGGAGGAAATGTGAGTCAATTGTATTGGTATAAAAACAAAAAGACCAAAAGAAAAAGTAACAAGAAATTAAAAAAAGTCAAAAAAAAAAAAAAAGTTCAACAAACACAAAACGGAAAAATTGGAAAAATTTAAATGTTTGTAAGGGTAAGGGGAGAGTGGGAGAGAGGGAGAGAGGGAGAATTGATAATTAATTTAAAATTTAATTGATGTTTTTTTTTTTCAAATATTTAACAAATAAACAAAAACAAAAAAAAAACAAAAGACAAAATAATAAAATAAGAATAAAAAATAATAAAAATAAAAGAGAAAAAACTGAAAATGAATTAATGAATTAATGAATCTATATTACAAGGTTTAAACAGGAAAGAAAAAAGATGAAGATGAAGATGAAGAACGATAAAAAGAACGTAAATTTACAATAATCACTCACACCTCACACTCATACAACACACAAAAAAGTTAATTTAATAAATACAAATACAAATACAAATACAAAAAAAAAAACGTTGAACGAACGTAAAACGTAAAACGTAAACGTAAACGTAAATAACACAAGGGGGGGGAAGGAGGAGGGAATAATAATACACACACTCACACACTCACACACTCAAACAGACAACGGCTTTTGGTCGTTTCGCTCAGATTCAATCAGATTCAATCAGATTCACCGTTCACGTTCCTTCATGTTCCTTCCTTCACGAGAAGTTCACGGTCGATCTCGTTCAATTTCCGTTTCTGGGAGCGTTTTTTGGTTGGAGCGAGAATTTAGTTTAGTGGTGTGTGAGGTGTTGGTCGTGGTCGTGGTTGTGGTTGTGGTGGTGGTGGTGGTGGTGGTGGTGGTGGTGGTTTATTGTACGAAATCATATCATATCACCTTGTATTGTATTGTATTGTATTGTATTTTATTGTATTGTATTGTATTGCTTTGTGGAGTAGGTGAAAAAAAAAAAAAAAAAAAAAACAAGCTTAGTATTAGTACTAGTACTAGTATATCAATACCGTGTATATATGTGTGTGCGTGGGTTTAGCATTAATAATTGTATGATGTTTACCCCTGATTTAGTAATTTACCAGTTTTGATACTGTATTATATATCTTATCTTATTTATATATTAATATTATACATAAATCTCTGGTGAAACTTCCAAAACCGTTAACTCACTCCGAAGAGCCACTTCACTACTGGACACACGAATCATAGGATTAATACCGGTTACGAGCCCATGTGATACTTACTAACAAATAAGAAATTTTTGAAATTTTTTTTTTTTTTAATTGATTCGGTGAGGGTTACCTTCCCAACAACAAAACGACGAAACGACGAAACGACGAAACGACGAAACGACGGAAATGGTGGAAAAAAAAAATCAAGAGTTTTTCCAGATTATTATTATTTAATTTTTTTTCTTTCTTTCTTTCTTTCTTTCATTTTACACATCTCTACACCCGATATTTTATCATTTTATTTAATTATGATATACTGCGGCAGAGCTCTGTAATTCACTATTCCAAATGTTCAGAAGAACAAGGAACAGGAACTGTAATTTGAACATTGAACCTTCAAAACATAATCGATTAAATCCACTGAAAGAAGTTACCAATATAATATAATATAATATAATATAATATAATATAATATAATATAAGTTAATATAATATAAGTTAAACTGTGTTAAAGAAAACACGAAATCGACCACAGTCGACGCGTCCACTTTTGTGGGAATGAACTAGTGTAACGATGTTTACCATTGGATAATATATACATTTTTTAATTACCGAGAATAGGTTTCTCTTTTTTGATAATCAATCTGAAACACCCTTTTGATCCCGCAAAATTGGAAACACCAATGCATCTTCTTATCAACTATGGGTTATTATTTCCAAATTCAAATGAATGAAAGAAAAAAACTTTAAATGAAAACCTACACTTGAAACAACACCATGCAAACTATGAATAAATTTGTATGGAGTTAATTCACTTAATATCCAAAAGAGGAAAGTATTCTGACTAACGATGAATATTTCAGTGTAATCTGAAACATTAACGTTCATCACAAGAGTCAGATGAGTATACTATATATATATAAGGGACAACATATTATAGAATTTTTTACAAAAATCATTGTCAGAAATGAATCTTAGTATAATACCCTTTTATATTACACAAACCATTTTTCAATAAATCAACTATTGTTATCAAAAAAAAAAAAACAAAAAAAAAGACGAACCCATCCATTTCTGATATTAATTATTCATCGATGAATAAGGAGCAACTGATAAATTCACATCAAGAAGAAAAACGTTTACGCTTAAGCGGTGAAGCTAAATTAAAGGAAGCTGAAATTGAAATTGAAGCTGAAGATCAACTCTCTATTCCAATTGATGTGTCTACAAAGATAATCAAAGCGCTTTCTAAAGATGATTCTGTTTTGAATCAGAAGGATATTAAATTATTCCATGAGGATAATCTTCCGATGGATAAAATCATTTCCCAAGTTCATTGTTTCAGTTAATCAAGTTAGGTCATCGATCCCAGTTGTTACATTCAGTGCCGGTACATCCCATGGTACAAAGAATAAATTAATGGACAAATTTCAGAAGAATTCACTTTTTAAGAATATTGATAATGATGGTTCATTTTCTAAAGGCCTTGAAGTGGAAAACATTCTAAAAGACCTTCAACCAATATGGGAATCTATGAACAAAGCACCTGACAATGCTCACGAAGCATTGAAACATAAACTTGAATGTTATTCCACAAAGTACGAAAATCTTGTAAATGATGACATTGAACTTGCATTCCACTCTCTTGTTAAAGAAGGGGGTTTTCAATACACAATGTCAATTTTACAATACTATGACAAGACGATTAATAGTCGTCAGACTCAAATGAAGGCTGCATTCAACGGCGAAGTGTATAAGGCAATGGTCGATCTTTGCCTTCAGAATGGGGAAAAAATGCCAATATTACTTATTGAGATTAAGAAAGTTGATCTAGAAAAAATCAAACCTGGAAAAAAGAAAGAAATGATTAAGCAGTCAGTGCATTGTTATGCGGCGATGTATGGGGTGGAGGTTGTGGTTTTATCGGATGGTTTTGTGTTTGAATTTGTCAAGTTTGATTCAAATCCTGGTCCATTGCCTTTGAAAGAAGTGAAAATTGGTGGTTGGCCTGTGATGAAAAGAGTGATGCAAAGTTGAAGCTAAATCCAAATACATACTCAAGGAGAGACTACAGATATTGAGGGGTAGACTCACTTTCAATGAAAATGAGTACGAACGCATCAATGGGACTACAATTAAGCCGAATGTTCAAGACTTTCACTGTACAAGTTTTGATTTTACGATATTACAATCTGGGGCTAATAGTATGACTGATGTTATCAAAATATCTTCCACTGACTTTACTCGGGTGTTTGAAGTATCTGTTGATAAAGACATCGAATATAAAGTGTTTGATTTCAGTACAGTTCCAGGTTATTATGAAGTTTGCTATTGGAATGACACAGATACAATCTACACACCATTTGAAAAATTTGTGGATTATTGCTATTACCGGTTCACGACCGAGGTTAAATCGTACAAGTTGATCGATGAGTATAATTCAGAGGATCCTAAAAGACCAGTCCATGCTCCCCTATAATTGGGTACAGGGTTTTGTTGTGTGCTCACACCTGAATTGCTCATGGTTGGGTTTTATGTGGCAATGGAGTACTTACCTTTTGTTGATCAGAAACCTGATGAGTCTACTATGGAGAAACTTTTGGATACTAAGGTGAAAGCCCTTCGATCAATAGGTATTGATCACGATGACCTTGAAGGTCGTAACATTTGTTATAATGGGAAAGACATCTATGTTTACGACTTTGATTGTGCAATAATTGATGAGGAAATTTCAAAAAAACAGAAAGAGAAAGATAAAGACCGATGGACAGGGAAAGCGAAAGGGGAAAAGAAGACAACAATTAAAAAGAGCATTGCAAAGTAACCAAGAAATTAACAAACAAATTAGTCAAGTAACCTGTATACTGGGGTTTTGTCGGGGGGGGGGTTATATCACTTCTGTATATTGCAGAATATAATGGTATATACAATATTAAATGAGTGAATGTTAAAAAAAACTGTTTACTACTTATGGTTTATATTTGATGTAATTCCGACAATTTCCTATTTATTAAACCCCTATGTTGGAATAGAAGTATCGTCATTTTACTTAAAAGACAGAAAATTGACGTGTACCACACAATAAGGTTGATCGACCCGTCTATGAGTCGCTTACGTCGCATTACTTCGAAATAATTCCCAAAAGAGACAACAACCAAAAGGACGAGAGAAAACGAGTGTTTTTTTCAAAAGAGAGAAAACAAATAAGAAAAACAACAAACTTTTTAATATTACGGAATTACTCCGAATTTGTAATAAACCCATTAAATTAAACCAATCTCCCCCTCCCCCACAAATATAATTGGATAGTATCTGTGTTTATATTTTTGTTTATTTTATTAATTGTACAATAGTGATTCAGAGGTGATCAATTACTCACTGAACCAATTTCAATTCTTTTTAATTTTTCTTGAGCATTATAATTAATATTAAAGAACACGGAAAACGAAATATACAAACACATAATTCTACGCTTCATACATTCAATACTAAAGACAAAATATATACTGAATCACCAATCATGTCAGATAAATCAGTCAGTGATATTGAAGCCAACGAAGTGACTGCATCAGAAGAGTTCTTGGAGTCTATTTTACCTGAAAATGAAGAAACTGCTGTCAGTGGTGGAGATAACGACAAGGTTGAAGATGAAGACAATCAGAAAAATGAAGAACAAACTAAAACTGAATTTGGAGTTGACCGCCAGGAAAATCCAGCCACAGAAACGGAAACAGAAACAAAGGATGCCACGTCCACTGGAATTGCCGGGGAAGATAAGCCTCAAGAAGAACCTGGTTTGGACATAGAAGATAAAGAACCACAAGAAAACGTTGCAAAACAAGAAGATGATACACAACAAGAGGAGGAGGGAAAAGCTGAAGAAGATACTGAGGAAAAAATTACAAAAGATGCTGAATCCGACCCTATAGCAGACCTAGAACCAGAACTAACGCAATCTAATAACGATGATCAAGAACAAGAGAAACAAGAGGAGGTGCCAGCGGAAGCAAAGGAACAGGAACTACCTGCTCAATCAATAGACAACAAAGAACCTCTTGAAGCTAAAGAAGAAGCTTCGGAAGAAGCTTCAGAAGAGAAACAGACACTTGATGAAACACCTTCTAATGAAGGCGGTAACACAGAGACTGGTACTGTGGAAGAAGACCCAAAGGAGGATAATGTTCCTTTATCTGAAATGGAAACCGATGAAGATGACAAAGAAGTTGAAAATAAAGCCGAGGAACCCGAAGCAGAACCAGAGCTACAAAATGAACAACCACCAGAACAGCAACAAGAACATGAACAACCAACAGAAGAAAACGAACCAGAGGAAAATACATCAGAAGTTCTGAATGCTGAACAAAAAATTGATAACGAGGTTAAATCTGATACCACAGTCGAAACTAAGGATACCGAGGTTTTACCAACTGAAGAAGCAACCAGTAAAGATGCCACAGAGCAACAAGATTCTTTATTACCCGATGCTCCATTAAAAGCAGCTGATTTGGATGTTGAGATGTCCGATGATAAACCGGCCAATGAAGAATTCGAACTTCCAAATAAAATTAAAGACGGCGAGACTAAAGATGTGGAGATGAAAGATGAGGTACCAGTTGAGGATGAAAAGGAAGACGAGGATGTTGTCATTCCCGATCTAACTGATGATAAGGATGAAGAATACGTTCAAGATGAAAACATTGCAAATGAATTGGAAGATGCTGAAACTAATGACGTTGGCGAAGAAGAAGATGAAGGGGATCAACCAGATTCCACGGTAAAAGATAACTTGAAATCTGTTGAACTTAAAGAAGATTCATCATCTTCTGATGCTGCTATTCTTGACTCAAAAGCTACCACTGGCGACAATACGAAACAACCAACCCCAGAACCAGCGACTGCAAGTGCATCAACTGCAGGTAAGGCTTCAACTTCTAGCGCTACTTCAACCACCATTACTGCCAACTCAACAATGAATTCCTCTGAAAATTCTGATGCTCCCAATAAACTAACTAAAAATACCATTAAATTGGCGGATTTAGAAAAGCAAACCCATACTATAGTTATTCCATCTTATGCTGTCTGGTTTGATATGAGAAAGATTCATAAAGTGGAGAAGCAATCGTTACCTGAATTCTTCAATGACACCAATAAGAACAAGACTCCAGAGATGTATGCAAAATACAGAAATTTCATGATCAACTCCTACAGAATAAATCCAAATGAATATCTTTCATTCACTGCCGTGAGAAGAAACCTTGTTGGTGATGCCGGTACATTATTACGGGTTCATAAATTTTTGGATAAGTGGGGGTTAATAAATTATCAAGTCAACGCGGAGACAAGACCTGCTCCAATAGAGGCACCATTCACAGGTGATTTCCAAACCGATTTTGATACACCAAGAGGCATGTTCCCATTCGAGACCTACAAACCACCGATTGAGATCCCAGATATGACTCATGTGAAGAATTTAATCACTAAGCACGCTATCAATGGTTCATCAACAGACAGTGATCAACCACCGATGAAAAAGCAAAAGAGAATAGTTCCAGATGTTGACAATGGGTGGACCAATGATCATTTGAAGAAGTTACTTGAAGGTATCAATAAATTCAGAGATGATTGGTATCAAATTGCAGATTACATCGGTGATAAAACTGCGGAACAATGTATCATTAGATTTTTACAATTACCAATTGAGGATAAATTCTTGGAAGATAACAGACACTTACTAGGAGCATTAAAATATGTTCCAAATTTGGCATTTTCAGCCACTGATAACCCAATCATGTCAACATTGGCGTTTTTAGCTAGATTAGTTGATCCTGAAGTTGCCGCTGCGGCATCAAATAGGGCTATCAAAGTTATGGATGAAAAATTAAGTGAGAAATTAAATTCTGGTAAACCAACAAAGCCAGCTGATGCAATTGAAGATCCGCTAGATGATGTCAAGGATGCATCTGTTAATGCGTTTGGTTCTGTTGGTGCAAGATCACATGTGTTTGCCACATATGAAGAAAGAGAGATGAACAAGTCATTAGTTAATATCATTCAAAACCAATCAAAGATTGTTGATTTGAAATTAGCTAAACTGACTGCATTGGAGAAGGAATTTGAATATCAAAGCAAACAATTAACCACGAAGAACAATGAGATTTTCCTGGATAAATTAGCTATTTTCAAGTCAACAAACGCTGTGACATCTAAATTATTACAAGCGATAGAAGTCATTGAACAAAACTACATTGATAAGAAATTGGACGACACAGTAAAGAAGGACACCGTTGGAGACGAATCACCAACTAAAGATGGGGAAATCTCAGACGCAAAAAATAATACTGAGGAAGTGGCAACAAAATCTGAATCATTATCTGAACAAGAATTATCGAAGGTGAAGAGATTAATTTCAGAAGCTAGAGAGCTTGTGTTTAAACCTCCAAAGAAACATTTGAACATATTAGAAGCTGACAACGATGGATCTGAAACTAATAATAATGATAATGATGAAGAGTTGAAACCTGTTAGTTTTGAAGTTCCCCAATTGTATAGATACTGGAGCGGTTAATGAAATCAATGTTTTTAGTTTCCATTTTTGTAATTTTGCTTATGTTTATTTGTACATGTTTTGTTTTCAGTTATTTTTTTTACTTTTTTATTAATTACCATTTTTGTATTTTTAAATTATATATATTTGCTCTATTATTATATTTAAAATAAACACTAATAAAATGGAAAAAAAAGAACAAGTCATTAACTAAATTACAGGAAACCCTTAATTTTTGAATTTTCGTTCTTTTCCTTTGAATTAAGAATCAATGAAGAAGTATCAAATTTTCCGTCGGATGAATTGGTGTTGGCAACAACTGAATCATAAGAGATATTCTTATATTTACAAAATATTTTTTTCCACTCTTCTTTATCCAATCCTCTAATACCATTGAATTCAGATTTTGGTAACCCAAACACAGAGGAAAATCTATCATTTAAGAATTCCATTTCATGTTCAACATCCTCCACTAGTAAGTCACCATTTTGTAAACCAATTATTATATCATTGAATCTTTTAAATCTGATTTTATAATTATCATCAAGTTCTTCCATTTGATTCTTCTCTCTCATAACATTTAACACGGACGATCCCAAAAATGTGATTAAAAACATTTGCCAAAATGTCATTCTAAGAGACCGTCTTCTCATTGCCTTTTTAACGGCTTTTTTCTCATCACGGGAGAACCCTGGAACTTTAGCTAATATTTTTTCCTCAGCAGGATCAACTTCTTCTTCACCTGGAGCTTTAGGTATCGGTTGTTCACCAATTGTGGATGTGTATGATTCTGAAGGTCTTTGCTGATTTGGTTTAATATCGGAGTAACATTTTTTCGAAGTGATTGAATTTATCGTTAAATGATTTGATCGTGGTAATAATAATATGGATCTCTTGGGTATCTGTTTCAACATTGTTAGTGGGTTGGTTTTATCATATTTTTCTATATGAACACTGTACTATCTGTCTCTATATTATGTTATAATACATTAAATTACTATTCTCAAAACTGATCGAAATTCCCAAAAGATGAAGTGCGAAAGTTGAGTCAATTAAACACGTCGATCGACGTAAGCTTGTTCGTTCTGTTCTTTTTAGACTCATTGGTTCTTTCTTTCTTCCTTTCTTTATACTGCTTAATTTGTAACGGTTACTTAATCAATGTAGTCTCTGGTTAACAATCGGTAGAGTGAATGCTTCTCATTTAGATAGTCTACAAATATACAACTTGCTCATATGTAGTAACTTCAATAGATAATCTTGGTGTCCTATCTAATAGTATTGTAACCGATCATTAATTGTAATCACGCTATTGTATTCGAAAGTTTGTGTTGGAATGTATTATCTCATTAAAATAGTGGTGTAGAGATGTTACATTTAAGTTTTCCACTTCTGTTATCATCAATAATTTAAGCCAAAATGACACTTTTAATTACATGCAGTTAAAATCTTTTCTAAACTTTTCTCTTGTTATAATCTAACCACATAGTCATAAATATAAACCGAATTAATGCTAATGAACTATAAATTCTTATTCAAAATCAAATAGCAAACACAGTGATAGTGATGTGGACATCACTTGCTGGTTCGATGTTCGGATTTATCCAAAACTGAATTTTTGAATCAAAGTGTTATATACTTCAAATATCTAATGGCATGTGGTTCTTACATTGAAGAACCCAACAAACATTCCTGTGGCTGAAATTTCAAATGGATGAGTCAACTAATTATAATAGATTATCACAAAATGATACCAAAGCAAAGACTTACATTTATCTCAGAGTACGAGACTTTCCAATGACTATCCCGAATATACCGAGTTTTATGAATTCAAATGTGGTGTCTGTTCTGCTGATCTTTCTTTCCACCTCACCATATTTCATTTAATTTATGAAATCCAATTGCTTCAACTTATACAAACTACCACTAGAAGAACCATTATATCGATCACACAATATAGGTGGCTAATTGACACATGAACCCATTTGGATATAATGGGCGAAATGTGATTATCGAATAATAAGGACATGGCATGATAATAAAGTATTTCTGTGTTACGATACGATTAGCTTGAAACACGCTCCAATTGACTACCAATTTGCATTGATGGAGCAGCGTTAAATAGATCCACCTCATCGGTGTATAAATATCAATGAATATCACCTTCATCTTTTGCAAGAAAACAAAGGGGGTAAGGTATTATAATATCAAGAAAGGTTGTTTATCAAAGAAATAACAAAAATGTCTTCCGATGCCAAAGGTACTTTGAAATTTGAACCATTAGATAAAGGGATCGAAAAATTAGTTAGAAATTCCAAGAAAATAGTCGGTTCTACTAAGAATGATGTGTCTCATTTCGGTCCTGATCCATTTGGTTTAACAATTTTACCAGAGAACACTAGAAAGAGGTTTGAAGATGCCGGTGTCGACATCTCAAAAGGTTACCCCTACAGACCTAGAAAGGACGAAGTTCCTGTTTATTTGGATGAAGCATTTGCGATCAGAGATGATGATTATGAATATATTGAAAGAGCCAGAAATGCTGATCCAGAGAAGAAGGCATTATTTGGTGCTGCCGAGAGCGTCAATGATTTGACGAAGCACATTGGAACTGAAATTAGTGGTTTACAACTGCAAGATCTAAATGATAAACAAAAGGATGAACTAGCTTTGCTGGTTGCGGAAAGAGTCGTTGTTTTCTTCAGAGAACAAAAATTGTCTCCTCAGAAACAATTGGAATTAGGAAATTATTATGGTAGAGTGGAACAACATCCACAAGCAATTCAAGTCAATGGTTTACCTGGAATTTCTGTCATTTGGAATGACTATTGGAGTCAGTCATTAGGCTGGCCTACATCGTTTAAAACTGGTAATTTGGGTAACTTTGATATCAAATATGGTGGTACTGAGATTTGGCATACTGATTTAGTTCATGAAAGGCAACCTGCTGGTATCACTCATTTACATTTAGATGAAATTCCAGATTTTGGTGGGGACACTCTTTGGGCATCAGGTTATGCTGCTTATGATAAGTTATCTGAAGAATTTAAAAAATTCTTGGATGGTAAAAAGGCTGTGTATGTGTCTTTCCACAAATATCTGGATAGAAATGATCCTTTTGGTGGTCCTAGAAGAATTGAAAGAGTTCACCCATTAGTCAGAACTCATCCTGCTACTGGTTGGAAATCGCTATTTGTGAATAGATCTATGACAAGCAGAATCGTGGGTGTTTCTCCAGTGGAATCAGATATCATTTTGAAGTATCTTTATGATGTCTATGAGAAAAATGCTGATATTCAAATTAGATACAAATGGGGTCCTACAAAACCAGGATACGGTGTCTCTGCCATCTGGGATAATAGAATCTCCATTCATCGTATTACATGGGATTACGAAGGTGAATTTCCAAGACATGGTACAAGAGTCACTTCGTTAGCTGAATTGCCTTACTTTGATCCCGAATCGAAATCTCAAAGAGAAGCATTAGGTTTACCATTGGATGAATAAATTCTTTTGGATTGTTTTGTTTTCGGTGGTGTGGTTTGATTTTCTTTTTAGTACAAGTTATT
This sequence comes from Ambrosiozyma pseudovanderkliftii, assembly GCA_003707895.3. Lineage (NCBI taxonomy): Eukaryota > Fungi > Ascomycota > Pichiomycetes > Pichiales > Pichiaceae > Ambrosiozyma > Ambrosiozyma pseudovanderkliftii. The sequence goes on from PPLW03000033.1 coordinate 42,343, forward strand.
GTGATAACTATTAGTTTAACCCTGAACTATTAATGTTTTTTGCCCATAGTTTAAACAATTATTAAATTTTAATTTTTAGTACTATTCACCCAGTAAACACATTAAAAAAATGTATGGATCTTGTATTGTTTAAAATACAGTGGCTTTAATAAATAGGGGAAAATCAGTCAAAAAAAAACTTAAAACTCGGGGTTTCTACTATTGTCCATGTATTAATTTTAACTAGTAGCCCATACTAAAAATCCGCCAAAAATCGCCAAAGATTGCGGGTGATTGACTTGATTTTTTGGGCTCGTTTTGACGTAGATTTACTCCACACACAGTCTTAACGTGGTTTTGTTTAGGTCTTGTCGGTCTATGTTGAATCCAGGTCTTGTTGGCCTATGCTGAACCCAGGTCTTGTCGGTCTATGTTGAACCCAGGTCTTGTCAGTCTATGTTGAATCCAGGTCTTGCCGGTCTATGTTGAACCCAGGTCTTGTCGGCCTATGCTGAATCCAGGTCTTGTCAATCCATGCTGAACCCAGGTCTTGTCAATCCATGTTGAACCCAGGTCTTGCCGGTCTATGTTGAACCCAGGTCTTATCAATCCATGCTGAATCCAGGTCTTATCAATCCATGCTGAATCCAGGTCTTGTCAATCCATGCTGAACCCAGGTCTTGTCGGTCTATGTTGAATCCAGGTCATATCAGTCTATGTTGAACTCAGGTCTTGTTGGTCTATGCTGAACCCAGATCTTGTCTGTCTATGTTGAACCCAGGTCATGTCGGTCTATGCTGAACCAGGTCTTGTCGATCCATGTTGAACCCAGGTCATGTCGGTCTATGCTGAACCAGGTCTTGTCGATCCATGTTGAACCCAGGTCTTTTCAATCCATGTTGAACCCAGGTCGTTTCAACTCATGCTGAACCCAGGTCTTGTCAATCCATGTTGAACCCAGGTCGTTTCAATCCATGTTGAACCCAGGTCTTGTCAATCCATGTTGAACCCAGGTCTTGTTGGCCTATGCCGAACCCAGTTCTTGTCTGTCTATGTTGAACTGATGCCAAACCCAGGTCTTTTCACTCAATGTTTAATTTATGTTGCACTCATGGACAAATTGAATGGTTTCCTGATCGAAACAGAACTTAGGGCAATTGCAGAATTTGGTTGCGAGAGTGGAAGGAAATTCATGAAAATGAATAGGTAATTGCTCTTCAAGTTATTGAAGTCTTCCTCCAGCATGCCTAGCTTCAATTTCATATAATCCACGTTCAATTTCCGCACGTTTAGGTTTAGATTCAGAAGCTACGTTTAGTTTCCACTAGCTTCACTCTCAGACAATCTACGTTCAGCTTCTGCTATTCTTGCCAGACAATAGTTGCTTATCTTTAATATCAGAGTTGATTGAACCCTTTTTTCGGCAATGCAATATAGTCAACAAATAATACCGCAAGGAACACAGGATGCAACGAGTTATTAATAAAAGAGTTTAGAAGCTCTTTTGTACATAAAAACAGACCTCCACTTATAAATAAATCTGGTGTACGGATGTTATCTCCCATCGAGCATTTATATACATATTTATATATAAAAGGCTGACTTATTTTTACTACCGCATAGTTTTCGGTTTTCTACGTACTGTAGTTTTACAAATTACCAACGGTTTGTCATTGCATTCCCCATTCAATTACAAATCAACAATGTTCTTCAAACGTGCAGTGAGATCGGTTATTGGCCTCGGTCAGCTTACTGTGATTTCTTCCGCTTCATTCATCACTGGATTTGCCTTGTACTCTAGAGCATGGCCAGAGACTAAGATCATTGATAAGGCATCGATGAGACATGAAACCCTGTCTATATTAAACACCATCCAAGGGACACAGAAATTCAAGCAATTAACTGATGATGATTCATTTGAGACGCTGACTACGTCACAATTGATACCTGAAGCCCACAGAGCTAACCATGTTGGACAAGGGTTGTTCAATTCACCAAACCATTTAGCAGTTGATCCTATTGTGTTTGTTAATAAAGACCGTGGGGAGATGTATTCATTCACTCACCTTGGGTCCAACCTAGTGGAGCATGATGGAAAGATCCATAACGGGATCATCACTACATTATTGGATGAATCTTTGTGTTTTTGTGGGTTTCCAAAATTACCTTCTAAAAGAGGCGTCACTGCTAGGCTATCAGTTGATTTCATCAACAAGGCTCCACCTAATAGTAATATTCTGTTGACCGCTAAAGTGGTGGAGAAGAAAGGCCGCAAGGTGGTCATTGAGGGTCACATTGACACTTTAGCCACGGGCCATTTCTCTAAGTCTGTCAGAATTGCTGATGCAACTTGTATCTTGGTTGAGCCGACTTGGTTTAAGTATTTAAGTTGGGTTCCATTGTTTGATTGAAATTCGGTTACCATGAAATTTATCAATTACCCTTACCTTTTCTATTCCAAGACTGTTTCCTTATCCTATTTTACACATCACTATTCTAATCGTTGAATCTTATTTTTGTTTTTTTGTTTGTGGTTTTGTTTTTGTTTTTTTTTTTGTCTTTTTTTTTCTTTATATATATCAGCTATGGTAAACTACATCACATTAATTAATTAACACATGAGAAATGAAATTATGTTTATATAAAAGTCTATTAATTGTATCTAATTCAAAAAAAAAAATAGAAACAAAATACGTAGAAAAAAATTGTAGGGGGATTGACAAGGTTCAATCAAATGAAGGACACCAATTATCAGTGATCTTAGCCATAAAACTGGAGTAATCTTCCGGTAATGTTGCTGCTAGGGAATTATCAGCTCCCGACACTAACGACGAAATGGATATTTTACTTCTGGTATTGGAATTGATACAATTCTCCACAGACATCATATTTGCATTGTCAGCTTTGATGTTAAACAATCCGTGGAATAAACACTTTGGATCGAACTTATCAGACACACCTTCCACCATTCTTGTCACTGGATTGATGTCCGGATCGATGCATGCAGATGAAATGTGGGATTTCTCAGAGTTGCTCTTCAACAAGTTATCCAATAAAATTAATCTCTTTTCCTTGCAAAGGTAAAATACATTGATCGCATCGTATAAAAACTTTGAGGTGGCATTTTTGTTGCTTTCAGTTTTCAATATCTGTAAGGATCCCGTGATCACTTCATTGGCGGTTTTAGTCACGGATTCATCATTGGTCACATCTAAATAGTACAACATCGATTTAGCGGCATGGAAAAGGTACATCAAATCACTCGTCGAAATGAATGCCCAATTGTTATGGTTTCTAGTCTTCGATACAATCTGGTAATTGAGCAATGCTGATTGGAACACAATCCCCCATGATGGGTAATACGGATCACTATTGCCTTTTTTATGTCTTAAAATGTTATTTGTGTGGATGATACTCAATAACAAGTAATAGTTGATAGCCAGAAATGCAGAATAAATATTGTGTGTATCTTGGTCGTGTAATTTAAATTGAAACTCCACTGGTAGCCTTTGAAACCATTGACCTAGTAAAATGTCACATTCCTTAGTCAAGTGGTCAAAAGGCAACCCCTTATGAGCCAACAATGCAGCAGCGTCTTGCTTTTCCGTGATGTACACAACTAATTCCGCAAACTCAGTGGCTTGGATCATAAACCCCTTAGTGGTTAAACTCAAATCAGTGTCGAATCTGAAATCATCCACTGTTAATTTTGGTAAAGTGATGTAGTTAACGTTCATCAACCGTGGCTTACCAGTGGATAAATATAGAAAAGTATCTTGTTGAAACAAATACCAAAATATCTTCTTGGCAGTACACACATCGGTGGGGCTGGAACACGTTGGTGGTATCGAATGGTACAAACCAAGAGAATTTGTCTTGATCACGGCAATGTCAGTCCAAAAGAAGGGGGTTTTCTTCAACTGTGGACCTTTCCGTAACAGAGGGTTGTCAGATGGATGAACAAATCCAAGTAACACTATCGATTGGAACGATGCTATTGGATCAAATTCATAGAAATTGGACAACACCAAGGCAGCACGTCTGTACAAAATCTCTGTGACTTTGTTCTGAGCGGTCCGTTGTTGTTCATTGACACATGGTTCATTAATGTCCCGTGAACCCACTGTCAGAACCGATTGCAATAAAAGTAAAGATGGAGGATTGTTCAAATCTTTATAATCTGACAGGAACTGTTCCTTGTTGATGATAGGTGCCGCAGGGTGGACCCGTTTAAAGTACTCATTGATGTAAAGATCACACAAGTCTCTCGATGGTAATGTGAAACATGATTCATCCACAAGAAATTTCAATTCCTTTTCATTGATTATCCCCTCGTGATTCATCAAGTTGCGTTTAAATTGTTCTTGATCAACGTGGTCCAGCACTGCTTGTGATTGGTGGACAATGTTATTGAAAATCTCAGATTCCCCCTGAACAGAGCTAAACTCCACCACGTACGGTTTCGAGTCCTTGATCTTGGACGCCATTGTATCCAACACTGCCAATGGATCTAATCGTATTGTGCTCAATTTCTCCACGTTGGTCTTTTCAATCAATAGTTTCAAATTTTCATGGATTTGGTACTTCTTGATTCGTTTCTTTCTCTTGTACAATTCACATTTCAGTCCCAATTCATCACAATTGGAGCACTTCTGTCCATCAAATTTAGAGTCAAGGTCACATTTGATCTTCCTCTGATGGCAAATTATACAAGCCTTGGAGGACCGTTTAGCCTTTTTAGCCTTGGTGTCATTATTGTTACTGTTGCTGTTATTTGCATAATCATTGGCCAATGCTTGCGATAAATGAGTGGTTGTATTGTTCTCAGAGTTGGAATTTGAATCACAACCACCTAAACCACCACCATCTGGGGAATGACCATTCTGTGTTTGCTGTTGTGAATCATTTCGCAGCTTCAATTGATCGTGTTGTTGTTGCGGTGGTTGAGGGTACACTCTCGATAACAATTGATCACGTTCTTGTTTAACAGACGTAGCCGTAGACGAAGAGGGGAATGGAGAACACGACGCCGATGCAGATGATGTGTACCCTTGATCTATATGGTACTGTTGATCTCTAGTGAATGGCATTGTACTGGTATGAGTGGATAATAAAGGTAATTGATTGGTGGTTTTGTTGTTCTTACTATCATTTCTATCAATGTGATTCGGCAAACTCATATTATTTTTTTTTTCAATCCAAAAAAAGAAAGGAAATAAGGAAATGGTCAATATTGAAACAATAATTGACAGATAAATAAAAATAAATATGATTGATATATATATAAACCCATGTGTATACCCATGTATATATATATATATCGATGATATGTCAATATGTCAATATCAATATGAATATCAATATCAAGTCAAGTCAAGTCAAAATGGTAAAATAAAAGTGATTCTTCACACACAAAACAAAAAGGGAAAAAAAAATATTATTATTGAGTGAGTATGAGTATAGTGACAGAAAAATGGATTATTATTTAGGGGACAGAGAAAGAAAAAAAACAAAACACGAGCGGCAAATTAAATTAACTGTAAAATGAGGGAAACAAGGGAAACAAGGGAAACAGGGAATAGTGTTGGTTCTTTTATCGTCTTTCTTACTTTTTTTTTTCCGATAGATAGATTGGACGGTTATGGATGTTGAATTGAAGAGATATGAATAAATAAATAAATAAAAAATAAGAAAGAAAAAGAGAGTGGAGGGGGGGGGAGAGAAAAAATGAAAAACAAAAATGATAATTTGAAATAGATGGAAGTGGGAATGATGTGAATTGGAAGGGATGGTATTGTGGTGTAATGAAAACCTTTTTATCGTTCGATCTTTGTTAAATTCAAATGAAAGTTATAAGCCAATTCTTGTGGTGTTTAATTCGGGTAATTTTGGAAAGAACGAAAGAACGAGAACAACAACAAAGACAACAAAGACAACAAAGACAACAAAGAAATTTGTAAATTTGTAAAATGAATCAATTATACATGTCTATCGTGGATAAATTGATATTGTTTGATGATAATAGTGTATTGTTACGACAAATAGTTTGTGTGTGTATGTGTGTGTATGTGTGTGTGTATATTACAGGTAAAGTGAGGTAGGTGTGAGGGAGTTAAGCCGGTGAGAGGCCTTGTGGGGCCTTGTGGGGCCTTGTGGGGCCTTGTGGGTGTAGGGTAGGGTTGGGTAGGAAAGATGGAAAAAATGGAAAAAATGGTCCCGGTACCCGGTACCAGAAGTGCCAACTACCTAAGCTACACCTCTCCTCCTCCCCACCTTTGCTCTCCTGTCAGCCAGGCGACCATGTTGAAACAAAGGGATTCACATGCCAGATTAAATGCATTGTTTTCCAAATTTGTCTTGTATATAATATATATAACATACAAACACGATCAAATTAAAAGAACAAGCCACCGACCGGTCTTTACATTGTACAAATTTATTGTACAATTTCTTTATAATCCATCCCCTTCCCTTGTCCTTATATAAAGTTAAGGTTTGTTTTTACTTACTCGCGTTGTTCTTGTATGAGTATTCAATTGCCGTTAATTAATTATATATTAATTAAATTAAATTAAGTTAAGTTATCCAATTATCCCGCTTATTTCTGAGATTTGGGTGGGGAGTTCCCTGTGGGAGGCGTGGGGGTCGGGGGGGGGAGAATGTGAATGGATTCGTACGTGTGTGTATGTGTGTGTAGGTGTGTATCATACTAATTCCGTCGGGGAGTTTTTTTTTTTTTTCTTTTTCTTCTTTTTCCCACGAGAGAGAGACACCACAGAGACCGACTGTTTTCCCGGGAGGTCCTGCCCGGTGCCAGATAATCCACCGAGACAAAAGTTTAAAATTGCTATTGTTTTAAAGTTGATTGGATTCAAGTATATTACTATAATACTACTACAGTGAGTAACCCCAATTTGTATGTATATTTGTATATTTGTATGCATCGTAGTATACAGTAAGATTAAGTAAATTATGGATCCCATGTAACAAAGAAGAAACAAAACAACTCCAAACGAACACCAAAAGAAGCCACTGAACGGCAATTGAATTCATGAATTCATAAAATAAAAAGCAATCTGTCACAAAACAAAATGTACACCATTCATTCATTTAAAAGGAGGGAAAGCCATACTTATGTATGTATACACCATACCATACATTGAACCAATTATTGTGTGATTGGTGCATGTTTCGGATATCGACTCGGTACTGTATTTATTATCTACACAAGGGTATCACAATAGAAGTGGATGTAGATCTTCCGACACACACGTTCAACATTTATAAGTTTATTTATTAATATATATATATATATACATTTATTGTTGTTTAATTGAATTATGTCATACAACGAAGGAAAGATTAACTTTACTTGTCAATATATATATATAATATACATGAATTATAAGAAAATCATACAAATTAAATCGTATTCATCAGTGGGGGGGAGGGTATGTGTTTGTTTAATTCAACAGCAAACTTCAAATTTCTATTTTCTCTTTTCTCATATACAATGTATCATTTGTTACTAATCAATCACGCATCTTTAGAATTTAAAATTGTGCAAATGTACCAAATGTACCAAATGTACATTTTCCATATGTGTATGTACGTTTTGCACTATTTTACATACATTGAGACACAATAAAGTTTTCCCTTTGTTTTGTACTCTTGCATGGGTGGGTGGGTATATTGACATTGTCTTGTCTTGTCTTGTCTTGTCTTTGTTCTATTCTATATTATTACTTTTATTCCTATTACTCCTATTATTCCTATCGTTGGTTGCTACATCTTTTGTATACATATATATATATGTAGATATTGGAAATTTGATAATGTAATTTCCAGTGATCTTCAAGATTAAAAATATTGGCTGCCAAAAAAAAGAAGTGTTTCGTTTGTAATTTATATTCTCGGTAATTTGAATGTCAAATTTGGCTAGATTCTCATTGAACATAATAGATTGGGTTTTAATTTTATTCTTTGATAACAAAAACGAAAACAAAGTCCATTCATTATTTTTTGTAATTAATTATCTCACTTTTATTTGTGTTTTTTATTATTGTTATTTAAAGTATTTACACAGATAAATACTTTAAATAAATCTATTGTTTTAATTCTGTTGATGTTTCTGTAAACTAGGTTTTATTATTTATTGATTAACAAGCGTTACTGTTCAACTTGTAAACACAGATTTGGTTGTATACAAAATTAAAATAAATATTTGATTAATTGTGAACAGTTATTGGATATTTTAAAACATATATTAAAGCATATATATATATATATATATATATGCTTTAACAGGCAAAAACAAAAAAACAAAAAAAAAGGTAAATTAACTATAATTTTAAGAATTGCAACAAGAGACACATTAAAAGAAAAATAGTAATACTCAAAATAACCTATATGAACCAAAATTTTTGTAAATGCATATGATTGAAGAACAAAAGCATTTAAACAAAAGGAATACAAAAGCAGTTAAACAAAAGGAATACAAAAGAAAAAAAAATGCTACCAAACAAGTAAACATGTGCCAAAATGTCAATGAATAAAATCGACCCTACCCGAACCTGATCGACGCAATCGACGCATATTTCAATATTTTTTTTTCTTAAGAAAAGGTCCAATTCAAGTCAAAAAACACGATGGGAATATAGAAATACTAGATATATATATATATATATACCAGTAAAAAATTCCAGAGAAGACATTGACAGTTGACAGTTGACAATTGAATGGCAATGAGTTTGGAGGAATCCCATGGTGACAAGTTCATGCAGACGTATGGGACAGGTAAATCCTCCCAAGATGAATTTGAGAAACTTGAATTGAAAAGGCAAGACCTTATCATGAAGTACAATGAAGGAGTGATGAAGGAGTCATTACACAATAATGCATCCAGACCAGTGGTGGTGAAGGAGGTGAATATAATAGGTGATCCTAATAAATTCAGAGAACCGTTTCTAGCTAGACAACTACAACCGTTATTGAAGGACACCAATGCATTGACGTTGCAAGGTTTCTTGCAAAATGTCGATAAGACCACTTATAACTTCACCAAGACAAACGCCATCAAGAACATCGGAATGCATTTCAGACACTCACCTACCCGGTCCCCCTATATGTCAAGTGATACCTTGGAATTGATCACCGATGTCAAGTTGGAAGCTGTCAAGAAATTCTTCTTGAAAGTCGGTACAAACGTCGGTAACGGAGAAGGTGATGGGTTTGTCACATTACAATGGAAAAACCTCTTTGGTGGTGGGGAAATGTTAAACCTAGACACAAACATCACATCTAATAATTTGAATGCCAGAAATAAATCACAATATTTACTAAGTTACAACACTCCAATACTGAACCACCCAGATTTGAAATTCGATGCACTGCTGTACCATTCTTCCCGTTTCATAGATTACACAACGTACCACGAACAATTGATCAATGGAGTCACTAATAAAATCGGTACTAACTACTTACCATTTGAGGGTAAATTCAACCATCAACTATCATGGGAGAATTTGATAAGAAGTATCAGAATTGCCCACACTCCTAATAATTACAGAAACAACTCATTGGTTAACGACTACTTCTTATTCAATGCCGGGGATGCATTGAAATCCAGTGTCACATACACGGTAACAAAGGACACAAGAGACAATGCTATATTACCTAAATCAGGCCACATGCTCAAAACGTCCCTCGAGTATTCATTTTTACCTGGTTCAAGATTTGTAAAGAACCAACTTGAATTGTCTCAAGCATTTCCATTGACTGATACGTCTATTTTCAATTTCAACTTCAAAACTGGATTGATCCAATCATTGCAAAGCGATGCCATCCATCCGATGGATAAGTTCCAACTCGGTGGTGCCAATGACATCAGAGGGTTTTTAATCTCTGGATTGGGCCCAAAGCAAATGGGTATGTCCATAGGTGGTGACGCATTCTACGGATTTGGACTGAGTTACTTTGAAAGAATCCCATTTGTGGCCAAGGATTCTAATTTTAAATTACATTCATTTCTCAACGGTGGTAATTTGTTGAACTTAACCACTAAAAACACTGACAACTTTATTGAAAAATTAATTCAACAACCCAGCATCAGTGCTGGTGTTGGGCTTGTGTATGCACACCCTGCCGCCAGATTTGAATTGAATTTTGTCGTTCCAATATCATCTCATAATGGTGATGAGTTAAGAAAGGGAATTCAGTATGGTATCGGAATATCATTCTTATAAATTTGTATCACTATGTATTTATATATATATATATAAAAGAACAATTAATTAATTAATGTGACGACCTAAAGAATACACAAATCGTATATAGATGAGTAGTTATAAGTTATTTATAGTATTAAAATATAAAAAGGTAGTGATAGAATATAAATTTAATTAGCTTACTATCACAAACCTTCAAGTTTTCTGTCTTCGATCCATTTTGAATGGGAGTTAATCACTTCCGGTATGATGATAGATTCAATGTCAACTTCCTTGTCTTGTTCTTCCTTGGTCAATTTGATCCATTTACTATCGGATTCAGTGACAAACACAACTTCTGATTTTCTTGTTTGTAGCAAATTACCAATGACTAATTGATGGTTGTATCTCTTCAATGCCTCCTTAGCCTTTTTGATCAAGATTGAGTCATCGGTTTCTAACTTAAATGACACAATCATAGCCACAGGAGCCCACGAATCCACCAATCTACTTAAAAACTTTGGCACAGGTTCTAAATCAACAACAAGTTTACCACCAGTGTCTCTTGATTGGATTTTATGTTCTGGTATTCTAGACGATGGGAGGAAGAAATCGGACACAGCAGCGGCTAAATAGAAAATAGCATCTGGTCCTATAACTGATAATTCTTGTGCGATTAATTTCAATGTGAATAGGTATTGATGCACGGTGGTGAATGGCACCAACAACAACAAGTTGTTATCCTTAGCATATTGGTATTTCTTTAGCACCACTAAAGTTTCCTCTTGGAATTTTTGATCCACTTCAACTTTCTTACCATCCTCTGATTCGGTCATGTAATCTAGGAAACAGTTAGTGGTATGACTGTAATGTCTAGAGTATGGCAACAAAGAGAATTCTCTGTGCAAAAAGATCACTGCATAACCATTTTCAAGAAAGTACTCAGCAGAAGTGGCACCTCTGGTACCAGCACTGAAATTATCGATGAATCTCACTGTGTTATTCTCCAATGGCACTGTAGTACCACCGGATGTCACTAACACTATCTTTTTGTTTTTCAAATGGTGAAAGTTAATAAACTCTGCAACGTCTCTTGATATCTGAGATAGGTATGGAGGTGGTCTGTGAAGTCTGAAATAGTTGTCTTCATCTACTGGTTTAGCAGCTGGAAAATCAGGAATTGATCTATCAATAGCTGACTTTGTATCTGGGATGGACGTGTGCACACGACTGATGTTTGGTGATGTTGGTTGATTGGACATTTTGATTTAATGTTATACGAGGTTTTTTTTAACCCGGAGAAAAGTAAAGAAAAGTAAACGAAACGAAACGAAACGAAACGAAACTAAACGAAAAATGGGACAAAAGACACAGCTATAATGAGAGTCGAATTGAATATCACAATTGTAATTAACTAGATACCAGGTTGAGTTTCACAATGTAAGTACAATTGATGTAAAACAGCCCACTATTTGTTTAAATTATTAATCCAAATAAACATTTTTCCACTTTGCGTCGATCGAGAGACAATGTAAGGAGAGAGGTCAGGTCAGCTTTCTTTAAACGAAGACAACGATGCACAGCCCAGATGAGTCTGCCATTTTACTAACACGGGTTAACTAAATTGTATGGGGGGGGGAAGATACATATAACAAGGGTGAATCGAATATCATACGTAGTACTACATATAATGGGTTTACGGTTTCATCCAGACAAGTATTTATAAATACTAATCATGTATCATTTACAAAATGATGACACTGTGGTGTTTTTCGATGTCAGTTTGGGTCCTGAGCTGATAGGAAGAATCAAAATCAAACTGTTTACCGAAGTGGTTCCAAAGACTTGTGAAAACTTTAGACAATTCTGTACTGGTGAACACAAGGAAGATGATCTGCCAATAGGTTACAAAGGTTGCAAGATTCATAGAGTGATATCCGATTTTGTGATCCAGGGAGGTGACTTTATCAAGGGGAATGGGCAAGGCTCCATGAGTATCTTTGGTACAGATTCTTTCCCCGATGAGAACTTTCAACTTAAAAATGAACCATTGACATTATCGATGGCTAACTCTGGTCCTGACACGAATGGTTGTCAGTTCTTTATCAATTTAAATTATAACGAGCATTTAGATAACAAACATGTCGTGTTTGGCACGGTGGTGGAAGGTGAGGATGTTGTTGAGAAGATGGCTAGCGTCAGTGTCAACTCAAACGATAAACCCTTCCCTCTTGACCTGATTATATCAAACTGTGGTCAAATGTAATCAATTCAGCGTCAAGCTTACGCGTACTTTTTCTTTTCTACATACTAGACATCATATGTGTATTTTTAATATTTTAGTTTCAATTCCTATATCGTCTTGAGCAACAATAAAAGAGTAAAAAAAAACAGTACGATTTTTCATTGAGTTACAAAACTCAAAAACAAATAAATAAAATAAGAAAAACACTAATACAAACTTTCAACTCGTCATGTTATTAGGATCAAACTCATCTAAATCATCATCGGCTAAATCGCCTCCCATACCATGCTCTAAGAAACTATCAATCTCTCTGGCATCATCATTTGATGTGCTGTATCCAAAAATGGCATCATCATCAGCATCAACTATTCTATCGTTGTAGTGACTACTGATACCGGTGAAATCATGAACATCACTTCCTCTGAATCTAGAGAATGGTCCTCTTCTTAAGAAAGTGGCAAATTTCCGTTGTAATGTGGCTATGAATCCAAATGTGTAAACTCCAAACATCACAATCTTGTTAACAACCTTATCTGTGGTGTTGTTCTCTATCAATTGCAAATCATCATCGTCGTCCAATCTAATCTCACCAAATCTGGAGAAACCACCATTACGCCTGATACCCTTATCATAGACAAACCATAGAGAACCAAAGAAACCAGCTAATGGCAATAAAACTACTAACGCCACTGTTCCTCCGCTAATACCAGTGCCATGCTTCTTGTCATAATCAGATTTCTTACCAGGACAAGGGTGTGAAACCCATTTATCTAATACACTGCCACCTTCACAAGTACTTAATGGAATCTTTCTATAACCAGTAGGTTCCCAATATTCAGTTAAGCTATCATCTCTTGAACATGATTCAGAATTATCGATTGGACTTAATCCCTTGATCAACCGGCAAGTACCATCCGATTGTAAAACGTAATTGTAATCACATTCAAAATCATTTCTGACACAAGAACAGTTTCTCACAATTTCATAATTCTTGATCAATCTGTTAGCCCCAATGAAACAATCGGTCTTATCAGTGATTCTACGCATGTATTTGGCTTCATGACCAAATAAACAATTGTCAGCTTGATCTGGATGCTTTGGAGACCAATATTCAAAATCATTTTGCCCAGAGCGATCATCCAGAATGGACTCACATTGTCTATCATGGAAGTTTGAGAAATCAACAGTATATGCCACATCTTTGGAATCAACTCTTGATATTAACACAAATTTACGAGATGTGTCAGATGGGACTGTAGCCAAATCGTAGATTTCAACTGGATCTTCGCAAAATTTATAGTCAATCCAAGTGTCACCTTCATCAACGGAATAACGTATAGTATTCGTCTTTCCCTTCACATTAACAATCACAAGAATACTACCTTGATCACCAAACTCCCACATATAATCCCCCACCTGTATCTCCTTCCACGAAACACCCGCATCTCTAGTGAAAAACAATGCAGTGCTCGAATCTTCTTTAGGCAAAAGGCTCTGGCCAACATTTCCTGTAGCAAACATCATTCCAATGGCAGAACCAGAGGAGTATGTATCTCTAGATGGATCAACTCTTTCTGTAAATGAATGTAGATTCAAGGAACACTCTTCTAGTGATTTGGATTTACATGAATATGAATCACCTTGTGAATTAACAGCAGGAGGAGTAAGATAACTCCATTGTGCACCGTCATTGAAAGTAATCATACTTTTTAACTTCTTCTCCTTTTGATTCTTTTCAACTTCCTCAGGATTAGAAACAACATTTAATAACGATATACCTTCCAAACTTTGAACACTTTCAAAGTCAACATAACCAGCACCATTACGATTCACGTAGTTTAATGATTCCACGTACAAGGTACCATTATAATTTGACTTCAGTAAAGTACCGTATTCCCGATCTTCCTCATTGTTTGTGGTGACATGCAAGAATATTTGTTTCGAAGTAACATCTAAAACGGTGTAAGCCGTTTGCTTATTGACTGTGAGGAATTGAGGGAACTTTGCGTCTGCAAAATTTGCACCATCAGCAGTAATATAAGCAGTCAATGAATTATCACCATTTAATGTAGCCACAACTAAGAACTCACCAGTTTTAGTAGATCCAATAGTGTTAGCGAATATTTCCTTCGTAGATTTGAAATAATCGTTAGTTGACACCAATTTTAGGGCTGGATTATCAGTGTGTTTTTGGTTACAAATCAACAGGTTTTCATCAACATCATAAGAAGCACTGTCAAAAATTGAACTTGAAAAATAACAGCCAGCTAACCCTGATGGAAGTTGAGTATAAGTGTTTCCATTATTAAATGTGATGTATGAATTTATGGTACAGCTGTCAGAGAAAATAGTATCACAGTTATTCTCATCATGCCATATGAAGACGGAACTTGAGTTTTTGGAAAAAGTTATTTTCACGTTAGAATCTGAATCATATGGCTGAGGAGCGTTGAATTCAGTGAATTCAATAGCCCTATCACCAGACATATAGAGCTTTCCATTATCAGTATACACATAGACAAAGTTAGGGAAATATTGGTTTGTGTAAACACCAGCAACGTGGTTTTGGGCACCAGAAAGACTTGGAGGGGATATGAATGAAACCCCACCGTCATATGAAACAAATATATTTCTACTGTTTTCTGTTATAACAATCATTGTTTCATCAGGAATATCATCAACGGTGTCAACATTTAAGTAGAAATATCTTTGAATTGGTTCCCCAAAATCATAACTTTGTGTATTTATCTTATCTGAATCAGCGGTTTTCTTGGATTCACCACAATCAATCTCAACATCGTTCTTTTTAATACTGTAGCCTCCCTTTGTTTTACAAGGGTTTCCTGGAATCATTCTTCTAGAGGTCACTTTGATCTTTTTATTAGTTTCTGAGCAGAATTTTGAAATCAAAAATGGGTAAATTGGAGTACAGTTTCCGTCATCATCCTCAACAAAACCTTGTTCACATTCGGAGTCATCAATTGTACAAGTACATGGCTCTTCAATAACTTCAAGGTCTTGATACAATTGATTAACAAAACAAGTAGCATCCTTCTTTCTTCTGACAAATTTGTCACGATGTCCATAAACACATATGGACTCCTCATGGTCAGGTAGTAATCTTGGATACCAGTCTTCGAAATCATTCTTCCCACATTTTCTATCGAAGGCATTAGAAAAATCAAGTGAGATTCCAATTGTCCCCACATAATCGTTATTTTCAACTTTAACACCGGATAAGAAGAAATTCTGGGACGTGCCATCTTTAGTTGTGATCAAATCCAAGGGCATGATATGCACTCCCAAATCAAATTCGGTCCAGGTTTCACCCTGATCGAGTGAATATCTAACCACAGAAGTCTTGTTGGTCGTCAGTTCACCGAAGGAGAAAGGTGCAGCAAGAATGATATTACCAAGATCACCAAACGCGAATGTATTAGAACCAGTGCTAACCTGCTTCCAGGTCAAGCCGGCATCTCTTGACACAAATGTTTTCATTTCATTAAAATCAAACAAATTTGAGATTGTTTCACCTGTTATACCAATTCCAAAGAGAATACCTGGCGTTGGACCAGTAACGAATTTTCCATCACCGGTTCTCTCTGTCATCCAGAATAAATGCAATGAGCAATTTTTGTTGTAATCACAGGAGTCATCATCAACAACCCTTAGGTTTGTCCAAGTTTTACCTCCATCAATAGTCATTTTGGATGCAATGGCATCTTGTGAAAAAGCTCCTGGTTTTTTCGAAACAACTTGAGAGGTAAACCAAATTCCGTCAATTCCTTGAACCATGTATGTTGTACTTAACTTCATTGGAGAACTCACAATATCTCCAACAATCTTTTCAAAAAATAATCCATCTGATCCAGATTTGTACAACGTCGTAGTATACTCTTTATCCTTGGAGTTTGCGTATTGGTAAACTTCGACAAACAATGCATTCGTAGTGGATGGTAGAATTTTATACATCAATCTTTTTAATTGATCTTCAAAATATGCCTTTCTGAAAGTGATAGCATCTGTCGACACATATAATTCAACCAATCCATTTGCCTTGTATCTATCCACTTGCACAACGACAACAACATATGAACTCACCACATGAAGTTCCGAAATATATGATTTATCAATGTCTCCATCTGTTGACTTAGACACTGTTGCAAAGAAATCGTCAGATGAGATCAGTTTACTACTCTGTGGTTGATTGAATGAATCAACTTTTCTTTGAATGCAAATGATGTTGGAATCTGCACCAGCGGTGAAATCCTTATTCGACTTAGTGAATACACAACTTTTAATGCCCTCAACATCAAGTTTGACTGCAGGGGTGTCTAATCCGTCCTTAGTGTAATACCAAGTGTATTCACAGTCGTCTTCGTTCGAGAACGGTAAACACTTCGTGAATGAGAAAAGCATAAATTTCGAATTAGCGTAATTGACTTGAACATTTGCATATCCATGTCCATCTTCTTCAATATCGAAATATAGCCAGGTCTTTCCCTGGTCCTTTGTGTAAAACTGTCTTTTTGAATCTGTGAGAATGAAACCCAATTGATTATCATGGTCGACTTGATGGATACCCACCGGTGTGAGTTTCTTTCCATCATCATCTGAAAGGTCAATTTCGTTCCATGTTTCACCATTGTCATTTGACTGATACACTGTATCTAAATCGTACAAAAATAACACTGGAGAATCATCAAAGTAAAGCACATCACTGATTTTGTCAAACAAATGCGTACTGACTTTTGGTGCAAAGTGCTCTGTACGATCACCATTGACAAATCTCATTAATAACCCTAGGGTTAGCAAAACCACTAGCCTGTTCAATATCAACATTTTTCTGTGAAAGCGTAATAGTGATATGTTGTATTTGCTGTTTATTGAAGTTATTGTTTTCAGTTTAATAGATCAATTTTCCTCTTGATTTGAGGTTGATAATCTGTTCAATTATTTTCAAATAATTCAATCAATAACTTGAAACTAGGTGAAATTTGAATTTTGAAAGAGACAACCAGAATTTGATAATTGCTTGGTCCTTTGTGTTTTTTTTTTGTTTTTTTTTCTATAAAGATTTATATATACATATATATTTGTATAAATATCTGAATTGATGTTCAAACGACAAACCTATTTATAAATGGACAAAATGCAAACGCAAACACGAATATAGCAATTAAATCAACAGAAATTGAAAACACTATCAATGTAAATATCAATTCCGATATCAATTGAACTGTGTATATGGATGTATTAATATGCTATATGTGTCAAATTGAAATCTTGACCAATCAATACAACATGTTGATTTCATCATGTCCTTTTTGTCTCTCTCTTGGTCGTTATTCCGTGCGCCTTTCCTTTCAGTTAAAATTTACACAGCCGTAGAATTTGGACGACCCACCCACACGAACAAAAGGTAAAAATAGACAAAAGACAAAACACAATAGTATTTGTGATGTGTCATGTAATCCAATGGTGTCATTGGATTAATATTCTATCACCATAGTATGATTAGATATAGTAATACTATTGTTACTTTTTCATATGAAAAAAGATAACAAAAAAAAAAGGTGAAGGTTGGTAAAGAATAGTTGAATTTGCAATTCAGTTAATTAACAGTACAAAGTTTACACAAAAGATAATTGATAAAGGACAAATAACAGCCATCCGTTATTTAAAACCAGTCAAACCTTGAAGGACCAGTGACACCGACTAAATTGTCACTTTTGTAAATGACATTAGGGTACGCAGATATCTTTTGATATTCTCCATTACCAACGCCGCCGGGAACCATAGATGAATCCAATTGCACCGATGCAGTGGTTAAACAGTTTAAAAATGTCTCCTTGTCATCGATAGACACTCTTAAGATACATTTAAAATCATCATACACTTTCAATATATGAAACTGAATGGATTCCCCCAACACACCGTAAAAGTTCTTCAATGAACTTGTTATCAATAATTTCCAAGTGATTTCATCAATTTTAGGATGGTTAGATATTTGTAAAATGGGATCGATCAATCTGATTGATGGGCACAAAACAAAAACAAAAACAAAATTTATAGGTATGTAAATGGTTAGTATAAATGAATCATCTATTGATGAAATTAACATAACATAAATGATATTGCAACATACAATTCCAAGTTAATGTAATACCAATCTTGATTCTTCAATTCAACATTCCACTTCCACTGGGTACCCACTGTACTAGATGTCATTGTGGTACGTACTGTGATATTGTTAATAAAATTACTAAAACAAACTTGTTATTAAATAAAGCTATAAACTTATCTATGCATATTAAATCATGGTTAAAAGAAACAAAAGAAAGAAAAAAAAAAACTCTCTTCCTTTTTAGCTGACGTAATCCACGAATTGATTACGTAACAAATAACACATCTCTCATCACTAGTAGTGAGAAGAGAGAGACTCGCTGACTCCAGGCCTAAGCCTCCTTCCGCAAACGCCAAGCAGTCCCGTTCCCCATTTGGCAGATTTCCCGTTTTAAATTTTGTTTTATCGGTGATTGAAAAAAAAACCCACACACTCACGCACTCACACACTCACACTCACTCAAACAAACAAAAATTTGGTTCGCCTTTTTTTTTGTTTGGGCTTTACTAAAATTACGAAAAATAAGCACAAGCACAAGCACAATGTATAATGAGGATATATTGTTTAGTTAAATTTCTTTTATTCTAAGCATCAGTAAAATTAGTATATATAGTATACGCTTATTCCCTCTCTTTTTTTTTTGTTGTTGGTCTGTTTGTTTATGTGTCATTAAATTTGATATACTATGAGTTTGCTTTTACTGTCTTTACAACAACAACCAATAACGTAACTATGACAGGTTTGAGTGAGGACGTTATCGCTGAACAGATGCAGCCGCTCGACAGCAAAGACACCGACACTATTGACACCATTGACACTATTGACACAGCTAGTACCACTGTGATGATGCATGAATTCACAGAAGAATTCGATGATGATGATGGTTATATGAGACGCTCTAAGAGCTGGGGGTCCAAATGGGTGTTCCTCCCAATGGGTTTAGTGACGTTGTTGTTTCTTATCATTATTTCTGCAATCAAACATATGTCAACCACAATCAGTAATGGTGAAATTCCATTGATTCATAGATACAATGATTTTGGTATCACTTTCGATAATTTCATCGAGAAATCCACGTATATGGACTTTGACAATGCATCTGCCATTTTTAATGAAGTCAACAATGCATTGAAACAGAAAAATGCTGACTTAAATCCAATCAGTGTCAGTTTCATCCCCGCATATATTCCACAGGGAACATTATTGTACCATGCCACCCATGACGGTGGTGAAGTTCCAACTTCGTATGAATGGCTAGCCATGGATTATGAATTCAGTTACAATTTTGGTGGGTTTAACATTGGTGGTCACGATCGTCGGAGACCAAATCATGGTCCACCAGGTGGTGATCACAATGACAGTAATTGGCATGGAGGACCACCACCTCCACCAGGTGGAAAGGGACCAGGAGGTCCAGGAGGACCAGGTGGTGGTCCTGCCGGTCCACCTCCTCGGAATGGTAATAAGCACTTGTTCACGTTCCAAGTGGAAAAACCATTGGATAAATTGATTTACTTAGGTGGTGCGTCTGCTGCTAAAACATCTACCGGTGAAATGGACACTCAGTTCATTTGGTCGAGAGCTAAGACATACGATGAGTTCAATGAACGGACTGCCGCTGATAGTATCTGTAAATGGGGGGAACCGTTTGGATTAGATGGATACATTAGATTAGAGACAGGGTTTGAAATTGTCTTGTGTGATTTCAGCAAGAAGTTGAAATTGGTGTCTAATGTGTCCATGGCAAACGCTACAAATATGTTGGATTTCCCACCATACGTCGATGATGATGATGACGAGGACGAGGAAGGTGATTCCGACAAACAACAACTGTTATTAAAAAGAACCTCGATAGAATCATCACCATCCGATAAATTAGTCAAGGAAAGACAATCTATTATGCATACTTTAGAATCAATGACAGGATTTGACCATTATTTAGCTGGTTATAGAGTGTACGATAACGATAACAGAGTGTTGCTAGATTTTTCCAAATTTGTCACTCCATTGAACAAAACATACATTGGCACTGATCCATACACACGGAGAATTCACAACATCTCAGATTCCTTGAGAGATGAACTGATCACAGAAATTGAACATGATTTATCCAATGGTGGGTACAATCCATACGAGTCCACTGATTGGAGAGTGATTACGACTAACATTGAAAACAAATTTGGTCCTACTTTGTTGACGTTAAATTCCTCGTTCAACTTGTACAAGTACCATGGGGACAAGGGTACCTTGGGTAAGAACTTGACAACGTTTACATACCATTTCATCAGAAGATACCTCTCTGAGCCAACGTACGAATTGACGGATGAATTGAAACGGTTAGCGATCTGGGATTACGCCCACCCAAATCAACCGATAAGGAGTAAAAATGATTACTTGATTTGGAATTCAATTTTCTTAGTGCAACAGAGAATAGTGGATCAATTATATGATGTGTTTAACTTGAGTAAGACGTTGTTACAAGAGTACAATGGAGTTGAATATCCAGCTGACATCGATGAACAAATTTCTAAAGTACAAAACGAATTGATTCACTTCATTGATTTATTAAATTGGTCTGTGATGTACAGATGTAACAATGCATGTGGTGTTGATGAGATGTGTTTCATTCCAACGTGGGGTCCATCACCGTTGGGATGGGGAGATAGCAAGCTCGGTTATGTCTTTGATGCAGAAGGTAGAAAAAGAATCAGTAAAGACTGTGTTTGTATCAGTTATCACACATTATTAGAAAGACATGATCGTTAAAGGTAGGCAGGTATATATATTCTTTTTCTTCTCATAGGTAGTTTCATTTTCAGTTCTCTTTTTTTATTCTTTTATTTTGTTGAGTTTCTATTTATTTCATTTATTCAATTTATACCTTTATAATTCTGTTCTAAACAAAAACACAAAAGGACAAAAGACAATGGGACGATTAATACGCCGATCGACGTAGGTTTATAGAAAAATTACCCGGTCTCTCGCGTTTTTTTTAGTTCTCCAAGTTTTTTCTTTTGTTCATAATGCAAAATCGACAAGAAAAAAATGTCATGGAAGAGAAGGTTTATCAAATCATTGGTACAGGGGGATCAGTTAAACTGTGACATAATTTACAATATCAGTTTACAAATTGACAATCATGTACTCTAGAAGAACTATTGCTGCTGTGCAGCAAATGAGAACATATGCCACTGCAACCGATGCGAAACCTATGGATTCATTATTGTCAAAATTGGAAGGTATCGCTCAATCTACTGAATCAAAACAAGAGAAGAAACAGTTAGAGAAGCAAAAAACTGTTCAAAGAAAGACATCCAGATCTAACAAATACAAGGACCAAGATGATGGATCCACCAGAGAACCAAGAAGAAACAGAAGAAACAACAGAGACAACAGAAACAACAGAAACGCTAGAAGCAACGATAGAAGATCACAAGGTTTACAAAGACAATCCAATCAAGGTGGTGATTCCGTTGACAGTACATTAGCTAGTATGGCTAAGGAAGTTGAAAGTTCATACGAGGCAACCCGTGAATTAGTGGACAAGGAATTTGCCAGTGAATCCACCATTGACAAGAGTGCCTTCTACGATGCCTTGAGCCACGCACAAGGGGAACCACTGTCGTTACACGAACAAAGAATCCAATACATCCACAGACACACCAACAAGACCGGTAACCAATTCAAGCATGTGTCCAATGTGTCATTGAAGCAAGGTTTTGAAATCATTGATAAATTGAACAAATTGAGACGGTTACAGGGAAACACTGATTTGTTGGCGGACATTACCAATCCAAACACCAGCAATCACATTCCAGAATCTGTGTCCAAGGTTCAACTAGAATTGTCCAAGAACCAAATCGGTTACAACACCAAATCTAGAGTGTTGAGAGCATTGGAGCAGATATCCAATAGAAGAGGTTTCAAATTAGTCAATTCCTCATTGGGTCAATCGATTCTACCAGCCACCACTGTGTTGTACCCATATGGTGACACCACTGTGTCGAACAGTTACAACAGAGTGCAATCCAATGTCAACTCTTTCAAGAACATTTCACCAGTGGAGTTACAAGAGACGTTCGATGCTACAGTGAGGGGTAAGAGACCGGAGTTGAGATTCGATAGCAATGGTAAATACAAGACGGAGCAAAGTAGATTAAACGCACAAGTCGTTGTAAATGCATTGAACAGTAATCCACAATTACATGTGGCTAATAAACATGTTGCCATTTTCAACACTTGTACCGGTAAAGCAAAATTATCTGAGATTCCAAGAGCCATTGACGGTGTTCTGCCAGCCAAGAAATGATGACACACCTACCCTGAAGCTGAAGTATTGAAAATATCCTTGTATATAAAAATAGAAACAAAAACATCCATACATATTCATATATATACAATAGTTTAAAATTAAACATTGATTATCAATAATATAATACAATTTTAATATACTACAATTTAGTACTTGCATAATTCATCTGTATAATCAACCAAATTTGTAAAAGCATCAATGTCTTATCCTGTCTGCCAGGGCAGCGACCCGTGCCAATAACCCAGATCTGGTAATTGAGAGGGAAATTAACTTTTTGGTCTTGTCCTTGTCGATAAAGTCTAGTCTCTTGTGTGTCTGTCCCACACAGCCTCCTTGAGCGTGGAATCCGGACACACTTTGGGCGTTCCAAGTTGGTCAGGATCTAACAAAAGTAGGCGTACTTTCTTTTCTATGTTCTTTCTTTCAATTAATTGTATGCAATGTCAGACAAAACAGAACCCGTGAAACTAGTTGAATAATTTTTAATTTAATTTTTTAATTCATGTATATACTAACTACCCAGTTGATTGCTTTTGCAAAAAATCAGTCATTGGAAATCTAAATTTAAATCATCACACCATTTGATTGATTGGATCAAAAGTAAAAGCAAAGCAAAGCAAGAACAAGAACAGACAAAAGCATTTTAAAGATTTGTCTTTTTTTTTTCGTTTATATCTAATCTAATCTGCAAGGATATTAACTCCAATTTACGTTTATTACAATAATTAAATCAGCCAGCTATACATAGACAATTACATTTTTATATAAATAAAAGTGGAAAAATGGTATCGAAACGGGAACATATATCCAACTGAAGAAAACAGAAGAAACAACAATAATAAGAACAAAAAACAAAACAAAACAAAACAAAAAAAAAACAAAAAGAAAAAAACAGGGCACCAAACAAACTCAAACTCAAATCAATTCTATCCATGTTCCTAGTGTCCCTGGTTAAATAATATAATATGCTTCCGATATTCCCCCCTCCCCCTCCAATCTACCCCTTGTAACCACAATTACCAATACCACCAATAATAAAGAACAAAAAAGTAAAAATAAACCAAAAAACCACCAACTCCAAATTATGAGTGTGTGATATTCGTACTTTGGCCCAAGTTTCGCTCAACTGTTCCGACCTTTACAAGGTCGTGTACTAACGAAGAAAACTGTTTTTTTATTTTCTCTCTTATTCTCACTAACTAACTAAACTAACTAACTAACTGACTCACTAATTCAGAAGTTTAAAAAAAAAAACTACACAAACTAAAAAGAAAGGAGTGTAAAAGTGTAAAGTGTGTGTGGGTGTATGTGTACGTATATGTGTGTGTGTGGAAAACACTTTTTGACAGTTTTTCTTTTAATACTTTCTTTCTCTGTATATATATCTATACACAATATACATTACACAATATATAAGCAAAAAGGATCCACTGTTTGTTTCTAAATTTATCAATACCGTTGGTTTTTTTTTTTTGTGTGTGTGTGTTTTAGTTTAATTCAATCTGTCTCATTCATCTAATATATTTCCGCTGGGATAAAATACATACATTTAATATCGATTATCAACAACGTATATATATATATATATAAATATTGATCGATATTTAAAACATTGTTCAGATTAACTAGTTTGATATAAAATCATTTATCCAATTTAACAGGTTTTGGTACTCTTATCAACTTTATCATAGACATCTACCTATTCCGTTCCCTTTCAAAACTCCCCTTTCAAATTCCTATTCCACTCTTTTGATCTCCTCTCCTTTAATCACTATTCATAATTCAAGAAATACTAAAAAAAGAAGAAGTTGTTTTTTTTATATCTGAAAGAAACACTACATATTTAAGATACCCCCTCCTCTAACCTCTAAACTTTTCATTTTTTGATTAAACCCCTTCCACTTTTTCTTCTGATATGAGTGGGAATTACAATAACAACAATAATACGAGCAGTAATACTAGCAATAATAACAACAATACAAATAATTCATTGCAATTCGATAATTTTGACTTGAATAGTTTTGAATTGAATTTTGGCAATAACAATAACCAATCAAATGACAGTTCCAACGATACAAATAATAAACCATATCTCAAGGAAGAAGATGATTTTTACAATTTTGTCACATTCACCCCTGGTACGAGCGGTACCAATTCAAAGACTAACACCCCTACGTTGAAAACTCGTAATGATTTCTTTGAACATGTCAACAACACATCTAATCACCAACAACAACAGAATTACCACCACCACCAACAACAACAACCTCAACAACAATACTCTCAACCACAACAACAAATCTACTACAACAGTAACCATTCCCATTCTCAACAACATTTACAACATCAACCACCACCTCATGCACCTCCTCCACAGATTCATGGTTTCCAACCCCCACAAGCTCAATACCATTCACCATCAAATAACGCTCCCCAAGTTTCCAGCAGTCCACAGAATTATCTATCAACTCATTCTACACCCATAAACACCACAAACCCAGAATTACCAACTAATATTAATGACCCAAGTTTCCAACAATTGTTACAGGATTTCAGCACACAAACACCACCGTTCGTCACTGGAAGTACCCCTCAAAACAAGATAACGACTCCTCAATCCGATGGACTAACTCCAACAGGACCCCCAATCATTCAAGTTGATTCCTACGATTTAGTCAGCAATAATGGTTCGTCCAATAGGGTGAGGACTCCGGATGCTCTAGATGAGCTCTTGAGATTTAATGGAAGTAATACATCATTACACCAGCCCCAACAACCCCAACAACCCCAACAACATCAACAACATCAACAACATCAACAACATCAACAACATCAACAACATCAACATCAACATCAACATCAACATCAACATCAATATCAACATCAACATCATCAACCCCCTCCTCAGATAAAACAAGAACATACACAACAGCTGAATCCATATGACCCTAATCAACTTGATCCAAATTATTACACTCAAACCCAACACCAGTCGTATCTGCAACCTCAACAACAACAACAACACAATCGGCAGCGGCAACAACAGGAACACGGCACTTTCATGGACCACCAGATCCATGAAACGATGTTTGGTGAAACCACGGGTGTAAACGATTTCTTACCTAGAGGAACGCTTGGCCCTCAATTCACTCAACATCGTGATGATAATGGACTTTCCGATGTTTCTGCAGGCAATTCGCCATACATGTCAGCTGTGGAATCGTTGTTAGGAGACGACGATGCTCATTCAGTGTATAGTAATTATGGGCAAGCTAATTCTACGCATCCTAATGATTTGTTGATGTCACCAAATATTGGTTTATTGAATCTAAGTTCAACGTCGTTTGACAACAGTGGTAATGCCGGTGATCCTAGTGAGGTTGCAGGAGCTGGTGGCGATAAGGCCAAACAATCCTACAATGACCTAAGTGTCTTACACAACCAATTACAAATGTTGACGGAACAGAATTTAAAACAACAACAAAAGATTGGTGCGCCTGCTATTAACATCATTGAAAACCCTGAGAGAGTTGCTGCTGGTACTCCGTCATTGTTTTCAGCTTCATCCACTCCAAGTGCTGGAAGATCAAGATCAGGTAGTGGTGCGGCACAAGACTCTGAGAGACCAAAGATCAAAGTGGAGGATACGGGATATTCAGCAACTCTGTCTCCTGCTCCTGTATCTACTGCAAGCCCTATATTTAATTTGCCTATCAATGATATCCCGACTTCTGGAAACGTTCCACCTCAGTTTAATCAAGGAACTAGCATGAGCAATGTCGCTAACAGTTCCAACGGTAACGATTCCTCGTCACCTACTTTCCTATCACTTCCAGAGGATGTGTCTCATAACGCAATGAGACGTGGAAGACAAAGACGTCACTCTGAATCCAGATCTAGTTCAAGGTCTCGTTCGTCCAGATCCACTAGTCCCTACGGAGGAAGTAATGCTTCTGACAATGAATCCCAATACGATAGTGATGCGTCTCTATCTCGTGAGAAGCTAAGTGAGTTAGCAGCTCCACCTAATGCTAATAAAAAGACCCAAAAGAATCCTGCAATTTATGGGTGTCACATATGTGATAAGAAATTCACTAGGCCTTACAATTTGAAATCTCATTTGAGAACACACACTAATGAACGGCCATTCCTTTGTACTATATGTGGTAAGGCATTTGCAAGACAGCATGATCGGAAAAGGCACGAAGATTTACACTCTGGTGAGAAGAAATTCCAGTGTAGAGGTACATTAGCAGACGGTGTCACTTATTGGGGTTGTGGTAAGAGATTTGCCAGAACTGATGCCTTGAGAAGACATTTCCAAACTGAATCAGGTAAGGAATGTATCAGACCATTGATGGAAGACATTGCATTAGAGAAGAAACTGATTGCTCAACAACGAGAACATCTGGAGAAACAGAAACTGGCTGAAGCTGCAGGAGCACCACCTCCTACTCCAATGGACATTCCAACTCCTCTTAGAAGATACAGTGTGGAGAATGCCGGTCAAGGTGCTAAAGTGGAGATTAACACGAGTAACATCACTGATTTCACATCATTGTTGGATCAAGTGTTGACCAGTCAAACTCTTTCCGTTGGTGTCGCTACGGAACTGAATGCTTCTCAAGCACCTCCTTTACCATTGATCCCACCTCAACTGCTGGAACAAGTACAGGGACCCCAGATTCCAACCCAACCTCAACCACAATCACATTCACAATCTCGCTATAGAAGTTGATCTTTTTTTCCATTTTACTCTTTTTTTAATGTTCATTCTGTGTGTTTTTATTTTCTCCGTGTTGTATACCATTTATTATTTTTTTTTTGTTTATGTGTTAACCTTTACCTTTTACCCTTACTTCCTTATTTCTTTCTTTCTTTATTTCTTTCTCTTACTGTTTTATTGTTATTTGATATCCCCCTTTTACTCTTTTTTCTTTATTGTGTGTGCTTTTCAATACGTGCTAATGAACACTAATTCTCTCCCCTACTCTTCTTTTTCCCCTCTACCTGGTTTGAAGCAGACGCTATGTACGTAATTAATGGATTAGTTTAATTTAATAAATGAATCATTTGTAGAAGCAACAGAGACGGAGTCGCATCCGTCCCCTTCTTTCTCTCCTCACTGTATTTTGTTCCACGACACCGGGCTAGTTAAAAAAAAGTTTTTTCGAATTTTTTTTATTAACAAAGGAAAGGGCATATTTTTTACATTACAAAGCAGTTGGGTGTGTTGGTTAGTTGGTTTATGATTCATTCAATTGCCACTAATCACGATATTATCAATTACTATTTTACCAACTCGTGTTACGGATATCCTATCTTTTCAATCCCTTGTTATCATTGTCCATTACGATCGCTGTCGGTTACCATTCCTTTAAGACAACTGATAAGTGAAAAGATAACATAATATTACGAAAACAACAACAACAACAACAACCCAATACCATTTCTTGAATTCTTCTTGGATCAATTCATCCGATCCATTGATAGATATTCATGTTTCAATACGTTGTAGTGCTACCATTATTAACACTTAGTTTCGGCGAATACATTAGTTCAGAATCTTTGCATCAACAAACTTCAATTAGTATCACTACTACAACTCAATCATCTATTCTAATCCATCCGAATTCCACACCAATAACAAAAACATTTGGTGTATTACAGGAGGAATTGTTCACTACATTGCTGTCAATTACAGATAACAGAGATTGGTCGAGATTATTGTTGATCAGCGGTATCACGATCACATTACTAGCTGTCACAACTGAGAAAATCCTATTTAGAAATTCCATTAAACAAGGGGTCTTTACCAAAACAATGAATGCAATTGGTGGGAAATTATCGTCTGCATTAAGCAGATCTAGTTCCATGCTGAGTTTCAATATGAATCAGAATCCTGGAGGCGATGCGAATTACAGATCTCGCCATACTCAAGTGTTAGCCAGAGGTGGGTATCTAGGTGGTTTAAACAATGACGGTAATACATGTTTTATGAACTCTGTGCTTCAGAGTTTAGCATCGTCCAATGAATTGATGGATTTCTTGGATCAATATGCCGATTCTAAGACTCAAGATGTTCGCTCTGTGCCCTTCTCTGCTGCATTGAACGATCTATTGCACAAGTTGGACGATAAACATGGAAACAAGTCGCCTACATATAAGACGAAGAATTTGTTAAAGGTTATGAAAGATGGCCCAAATAAACATTTGTTTCTAGGTTACAATCAAGAAGATGCTCAAGAGTTTTATCAAAGTGTGATGAAACAAGTGGAGAAGGAGTACATCACAAAGACTACTCCAGTGGAGATAGTCACTGATCAATCAACAGAGAAGAAGGATAAATCAAAGGAGAAGATTCAAGACAAGTTCATAGATTACGAACCTGGTATGATGCAAGGGTTGGATAATTTGGGTGAATTAGGTGACATCTACATACCAGCTGAGCAGATAGATCCATCATTCCCTGGAGCCGAGGGGAAAGTGTTACCTCTGAAACTCGTCACTCCAGTGGATGGATTGCAATGTGAAAGAATCGGTTGTGTCAGATGTGGTGAAATGGGTGGTATCAGATACTCTGTGATATCAGGATTAGGGTTGAATTTACCATCGCTAACAAAGTCCAGTTACACATTGCAGGAATTATTGGATGATTGGATTGAACAAGAGATCATTGACGACGTTGAGTGTAATAGATGTGGATTGAAACAAATTAGAGCGTACTTGGAACTCAACAAGGAGAAATACATTGAATCCAATGAAAATGGGAAGATGGACAAATTGATAGAACTGACAACATCCAGACTCAAGGAGATTGACGATGAATTGGCGAAGCCAATTATCAACGATGATGCATATGAAAGACTGCACACTAAAAACAAGATTCAAAAATCTAGAAAGACAAAGCAAACATTTTTTTCAAGACCTCCTGCATTACTATGTATCCATATAAATAGATCCGTGTTTGATCCTAGAACTTATATGGTGAAAAAGAATAACGCTAAGATTGTATTCCCATTGAAATTAAAGCTATCAGATTACGTTGCTGAGAGTACAGACATTAACACAGATGCAAGATTGCCATTCAGAAAACAAGATGAAGCCAGGTTGAAAGCACAAAGAGAAGCAGAGTTGTCAGCAGCTGATGCAGCAGTTACCACAGATGTAACAATAACAGCATCAGGTGCTACTACTACTACTACTACTACTACTAAGAGTTCCAGTTATACGTTGGAAACAAACGTGGATCAATCTGAAGATTCTTCACTCCGTTCAGTCTCTGCTACAGCTACAGCCGGTGGATTAGACACAGAATCCATGGATTCCTCGAGAATTGCCCAGTATGCCAACGGAAAGATAAACCCAACCATTCAAAATGACAAATTGACATACTCTTTGAAGTCTATGATTTCTCATTTTGGTACTCATAATTACGGACATTACATTGCGTACAGAAAATACAGAAACACCTGGTGGAGAATCAGTGACGAAACTGTGAGAATATCGAACGAAGATGAAGTGTTGTCATCACAAGGGACATTCATGTTGTTCTATGAGTTAACTGCTAGGAACGATGCTAGAGATGAAGGAATGTCATTGAATTCCGTTGAAGCATATGATTTCAGTTCAAGTTCTGACTCTGACAATGAATTGTCCAATAGTAAGATGAGTATAAGCAGCGCCATCACTCAACCAAATGAAGATAAAATGGAAACTGATGAACAAAGAGAAGAAGAAGCCAAACAGGAGCAACTTATTTCCATTCAAGCTAATCTCTAGTAGATCTACAGTTTGCATTTATTTAGTTTTTAATTTTACTTTTACTTTTTATTCTCAGTTACACTTATTTCTACCATAGTTGTTTTTGAAATGTATATACCTACTTAATAAAATTTATATTGAAATTTTGTTTCATTAATTCGATAAAATATATACAAATAAAATCTATACCGAAGTGTATTCATTGAGTTTACTCACAGATTCTTGTAATTCTTTAGTGTCCTTTTCCTGTTCCTCTTGGATCAATTCGTCCAAGTCATAATCAAAATTGTTTGGATCGGTGTCGATTTTACCCAAGTGTCTGTGTTCGTTTCTTGACGCTCTGGCACGTTGTTTCAAACTTTGTTCATTGGCTAGTTGTAATCTCACTGGAATGTCATCCTCATGAATGTCCTTTAATTTGTTGTACACACCTGAACCAAAACTTTTAATCTTTTCTCTTTTGGAACCTGTCTTACCACTGGCTTCAAAGTCATAATCTGGGTGTTCATCCGGTGCCACATACCCAGTGTCGTACGCATTAGATTCATTTTGCTTTTGAATCTTCTCCAATGACTTTTGTCTTTTCTTTTCGATGTAATCAGGATTCTTCTCGTACGTCACCAACCCAGACGCTTGAGGAAGAATCAAAGCAAACAGCACTAGAAGTATGGCTGCAAATATTATCACTAAGAACATGATGCAATTATATATTTGAATAGAATTAAATGGTGAAAGTGATAGTAGTAGGAGTAGTGAAATGTAAGGCAGTTTCGTTTAATGAACCGTTTATTTGACACATACAAAATACAAAATTTCGCTTTTGTTTGTTTGTTTTGACGAGTTCCAAAAAAATGTTTGGCGGGCAACACCTTGTTCACTAAGACTGGACAAGACAAGACAAGACAAGACAAACGTATAAGACACAGTAGTTGAATTTTGAATGACATATATACATACTCATCCTCACACTCATATTCATATTCACATTCATACTCACTTATACAGATAAACACAGATACAAAACAAGTGGTGTGATAATGTTAAGAAGAGAACCAACTACAATCAAACTCGTCCCTGAGGACATCAAAGAGTTCAACAGAGAACAAGCGTACAATATCATCAGTGGTGCATCTACCAGTATAAACAATCAAAACCAAGCTGATGATTCTGGGAATGGTTTCAATAACCCACAAACAGGTTCGTCGGTTAAAAATAGAATATTAGGACAAGGGAACTCTGGTAATTCCAGTATGGGTGCAAGATGATTAATTAGTTTACTATTTATTTGGTTATGTTATGGGAAGATAATTTTGCTGTTTACAAATGCAAAACAAAATCTGGGTCAATAAGAGACAGGTATCACAAATGATACAATAGGTATCTCAAATCTTTGTTATATATAAATATATTGATCATGTATAAAAGAATATACTTAGCAAAATAAGGGAAGAAAACAAGGGTACTTTAATTTAATTGTACCGTATCTAATATCTAGCCGTTTTACTTCAAAATTCAAACCATCGCACTACAATATATTAATGAATTTGTAATGAACATCTGATTCATTGTAAATACTAGAACGGTTAACGATATAACAGTAACAGTAATAGTAGTAGATAAACTAGTTTGCGATTCCAATGGCAGTTGCTGAAAATTAATTCCGTGACGGCAAAATCCTGACGGGAGAGAGCGAGATTTGGGAAGGGAAACCAAACGAAAGCGAAGAGACGGGAATACACAACTATTTGACATTGTTTACAATTGATAGATAATGTTAACATCACATCATTTGTCGGTAAGTTAACTACAGTGTATTTCGTCTTTAATCATTTCTTTAATCAATAGTTTCCACAACCAATGAGTGAATTGGTATTACATAAACGGGTCATTGACAATTCCGGGAAACTCTTGTTGGCTGGGTTTGAAGGGTACGAGATTACCCCAAACTCACAACCGGTGAAACTAATCAAACAACACAGAGTTCGTTCGTTTATATTGGGTTCAAAGAACTTTGTCAATGTGCCACAGATTACCAAACTAATAGATGACTTACAATTACTGGCCAGACTGGAAGGGTACGAACATCCATTGATGATTGCTGTTGATCAGGAGTCTGGTTGTTGCAATGCCATGTTTGATGAGATTGCATTGACTCAATTCCCAGGTGCCATGGGTTTAGCAGCTACAGATGATTTGGAATTGATTTACAAAGTCGGTGAAGCATTGGCAATTGAACTGTTGTCGATTGGTTTCAATTTTCTAATGGGTCCAGTGTTGGATATTTGTTCAAGGATGTCAAATCAATTGTTAGGTGTGAGAACGTTTGGATCCACCGTGGAGGATGTCACCAAATACGCCACTGCATTCACCAGAGGGTTGAAAAAAGGTGGTATATTAACATGTGCTAAACATTTCCCAGGAGAAGGGTCATCCTTTGTTGATAATTTGTTGGAATTACCAATGATGTTGGAGGCGGCATCGCAGTTGGAACGGTTCAATGTGTTACCATTCAAGAATTTAATCGATGAAGGATTAATCGACTCCGTGCATGCAGGTGGTGTGGCAGTGCCCAATATATCTCCCAATGAAATCCATGCTTGTTTGTCTCCTATCATTGTTCAAAAATTGCTAAGAAAGAATTTGAAATTCGATGGATTAGTGGTGTCTGAATGTCTTGAATTGGAATCTCTTTGCCGGAACATTGGATTGGGGCAAGGTGCCGTGCTTTGCGTTCTCTATGCAAGATGTGACATGGTGATGGTGTGTAATGATTACATTTACCAAGAGGAGGCATTGGGATCATTGACTAAAGCATACGAGTCTGGCAATTACGATCCCATATTTGCTCAATCCATTAGAAGAATTGATGAGCTGCATAGAAAATTGAAATGGACAGCCAAGATCCAATTGAATCGAGAAATTTGGATTGAACATCAAAAATTATCCATCAAGGCGTACGAAAAATCCATCACCTTGGTCAGAGACCAAGAGGAAGCCATTCCAATTAATAAATACTTTAGAAACGGTGAGAATAATGTACTCCTGTTGACTCCATTGATTACACAGATCCATCCAGATGTTCATAACTTGAACAATGAACGAGACCACCTGAACTGTCAGAAGATGTTCCCCGGTGAGTACGTGTTCCATGACTTTGGTGAACAACTCGCTAATTATGATAAATCTTTAAATTACAAAGTGATCCATACTTCATACACTGCGAATGGGTTAACTAGTCTCCATGAATCATTGATTGAAAGTTCTAAAGTTGTGATCTTGGTGTGTGCAGATGCTAGCAGAAACATGTACCAAATTGGTATCGCTAAACACATTAGTGTGTTGTGTGGTGGTTACAAAAAGATATCAAGCTTCACTAAGAAGCCATTGATCATCATATCCGTGTCATCGCCTTATGATTTCTTGTATCATAATGGAATTGGTTCAGCGTACATTTGTACATATGATTACACATCTAATGTCTTGAGTCATATTCCTCCATTGTTGTTTGGTCATTTCAAACCAACAGGTAAAATTCCAGGTGAAAACCAAAGGTACGATTTCAAAGAGGATTTATTTGATATGTCTCCAAGTACAATATCATCAGGTTCACCAATGAATAAGTCTCTTGAATTCTTACTGAATGATAATACTCTAAGAAGCCCTCCAACAAATCAAAACCAACAAATTGGAAACTCTAAGAATAAAGCTGTTGATTCACCATTTGATTCTGTTGCTGGATCACCAGTTAATGCAGCAGAGGATATTCATAAGAGAAAGAGAAAGAAATTAAACAAACCCTGGTTGGTGGAGAAATTCGATGTTAATAAGGACTTTGCCAATTTGCTGGTTTTGATTAAAAATTCATTGCCAACTAATGATTTCCCTCCATTGACTGCTAAATTCACATCAAAACTTCATCAGCTACTACAGGAGACGTCAAATAACCAAGAGCATTTTGTAGTTCGAAACTCTACATTGAACGTAATTTATGGTATTGCCTTGACTTGGGTGGATCCAAACTCATCAGATGGATACATGTTGTACATTTTAGTGGATAAAACAAAGAGAAGACAATCTATTGGTGAAATGTTACACAGTAGGGCATTGAAGTATTTACGAAGTGACAAGAAGTGTACTACCATTCATCTAGGTTGCTCATTCCCGATGTTGATGTTTTACAAAGAGTCACGGTTGGATGAAGTGTATCAATATTGGGAGAGTTTACAGAAAAACCACACCAATGATACATATATGTTAAACAGAGAAGATACTATGACTGGACTTATGGACTTTGTCAGAACAGTTGGATGGGGTGATGTCAAATCATACAATAAGAAGTACACCAAACCAAGAAAGTATGTGTTGTTGTTGGATTTGAAAAATTGGAAGGTTTCTGAGAAATTGGTGAAACAATTAAAAGTTGTCGGTGTTAAATTTGAAGTCTGTGTTGACCACAGTGAAATTCTCAATCTTTTGAAGGCTAATGAATTTACAGATGAAGAAGAAAAGAGATACGGAGACATTTACAAACAAGCATCCCTTTACATCAAGGAAGAACAGAAGCAGGGATTGGCTAATACCATGATTCTTAAAGCATACGAGCCAACTTCCAAATCCATATTGGGTTCAGTCATTTTGTTCAATGATGCGTCCAAGGTTTGCCTCTCTTATCCATTCATTTCTAACATTGAATCAAATGGACAACCGGTGTACGGATTAACCGGTCTATTTGTTGACTCAAACTATGAGCCTTTGAAACCGGTATTGAAGTTGGGTTTGATTTGTACCGGTGTCTCATTTGTTAAAAAACTGAACGGCCAGAAACTTTGTTTGGGAAATTTTACTAAATTACAAGTTGATGAGCTAATTGAAAGTGGATTTAAAGTCGTTGGTGAATACTGTGCTGTGTTTGCCAATAAAAAGAGTTATGAATGGGCTCCACAATGAGCTACTATGCGTGTAAGGGTGTAAACTTCTTGTTCTTTTCTTTTTTGTTGTATGTTGTTTTAATTTTTTTTTTTGCTTTTGTTACAATTTTGTAACCTTTTTATATACTTTTCTTTTATTTTATATATATAGCTTATTCTTTTGTATTTTTATTATTCGGTGTGTTATTTTTATTATATATAAACAATATATACAAGTTTACATTATATTATTGTTCGATGTGTATTTTGAAACTTAGAAAAAAGAATGTATTGTAGGAAGGAATTGAAGTAAACAAAAAGTGAGAGAAAAATATACAAAGGAGAAAGCACAAAGAGTAGACAAAAGCAAGAGCAAAACACATAGGAAAAAAAAAACACAAACACAATCAAAATACAAAAGGAGAAAAAAATTAAAAACTTATTTAAATGTACAAATATAAATAAATAGTGTTCACTCTCTTTTAATTACATTAGGTGAATTAGTGTGTGGTGATGCATGAGAGCTGACAGGGGTGTTAGATTGCATGCCACCAACATCTGATTGAAAGTCCTGTCTTGTATGAAGTGGAGATCTATGAGACACAGGTGATTTACCCGTTCCAGTTCCAGGAGCAGAGACAGGTGATACTTTAAATTGACTGTTTCTCGGTGATATACCAGTGTTGTTATTGTTAGCCAAGTTTACTAGATTGTTTTGTTGATCTTTATTATTCACAGATGATAGTCCATTAGATGGTACATTATTTCCAGGAATTGTATTCGTAGTAGTTGGCACGGATTGTTCCGATAGTAAACCAGGAATGTTCTTTAAAACACCATCGATCTTCTCCAAGGCATAATTGGCTATGCTGAAACTTCTAGAATTAACCTTCAACACCCATCTGTAGTCATATAATTGTTCTTTGTAAGAATTAGCTTCTTCTTGAGTGTCCGATGTCACATACAAGATCGCTGCGAATATACCAATCAATGCAAAATTGTTAATGGCCGATGAATGCCAGAAAGCTTGTAAATGTTCAGCCTTCAAGTCTCTGGTAAAGTCGATGGATGCAGTCAATCTTGTTCTAGCTGCATTTCTACACACTTTGATTAACTGTGGTGGAGGTGCCTGGTCTGTAGGTGCTGACAATGCAGAAATGATTCTACGATGAAGGGTAATTTCAGCAGCAAAGTACGCTAATTGTAATGAACCGTTACAGTTAAATTGACGTGGTTTCAAATTACTCATTTGTAACTCCATCGGTAAAGAATGGTACCAATTTCTTAGTTTTAATTGTAATGGCTTTGCGTGGGTCAACACTTTATCAATAGTAGTGACATTCTCCATAGCGTACATGGTGAAAAACGTATCCAGAATTTCACTCAATATCTGGGTCAAGGCGATAAATTCCTTGAATGCATGTCTACCATTTTCTATATCCGATAATCCAATGGATGTTGATGATTGGTCGTTACCCTTCTCTGGAAAGTCCTCATCAGACACAGGTTTCACAAGCCAGTTTCTTCCATCAATGATATGTGACGGTCTTGATTCTATCAGCGATGCCCATTTATCTTGCATGTACACAGACCAACCTAGTCTTCTTCTTAAACCTCTTTCCCATTTAGGAAGTCTCCAACTGGCACAATCTAACCCTAGACCCAATTCTTCCGTCAATGCAACCACTTGAGAACAAAGTAACCAATTTTTGTCTGTGGTACCTGGCACTCTACATTGCATTAACAACAATCCGGCTTGCACTGCACTCAGTTTAGGTCTATGAATGATCTCAGAGTAAGTTTTCAATGCAAATCTGTACAAGGACACAACATTTGGTTTGTCGAATTGAGATAAATTTGAATCATATTCCCACCATTGGATGGCGAGCAAGTACACAGCTGCTAATAAAGGAGCACCAAATTCTCTATGCGTTCTAGCGTATTTCTCTAGGAATATCTTTTTGTGTAACACGGGGAACGATGGATGCACAGTTTTAAAGTATAAATCAATCAATGCTTGCCCATGTGGTGCGACGTATCGTTCCACAGTATCAGCGCTTTTCTCGGATCTCTCATAGAGGTCTTCACTGAAATCATCACGTAGTGCAAATTGAACATTATCAGCGACTTTTCTAATGGAATTTGTCTTATTGATTGGGAATTGATCGATTTTATCCAGAGAAATCGAGTTCAAGAAAATAGGATCGTAGATAGACGTTGGCCCGATGTAAAAACTCGATCTTGGGTATTGTAAACTCAATGTTTTCTTCAACAAAGAATGGCCCTGGATGTTGGAGTAATCTTTGATTGGATGCACATCTCTCACTGGAACATTAGGAGGAGGTTGAATCAATGGATCATCGAATCTCATCTTTTTAGATTCACTATCGTCGTTGGTTGCCAATCCTCTTTTCAAGCTGGTACTTGTCTCTGTGAAGGTACACTTCAAACCCTTGGTTTGACACATTTTACAACTGTTAAACTCAGGCATCATGACACATTTAGTTTTCCGTCTTCTACAATGGTCACATGGCCGTATCTTTGTTCTTGGTTGAGGAGGTTCTTTTTTCATTGGATGACCACTGTTTATAGTATTATTATTGTTGTTGTTGTTGTTGCTGTTATTATTATTATTGATATTATTATTCGTGGTGTTGTTATTGTTTGTGTTTGATTGCAAGTTACCTGTAGCGTTCCCCTGTTGTTGTAACTGAGGAGTGATTCCCTGTTGTTGATTGTGCATTTGCATTTGAAGTTGCATTAGCATTTGTTGTTGCTGAAGAGTTAATTTTTGTGGGATTATAGCTTGTGGATTTAAAAAGGGAGGAGCAGCAAAAGCCGGATTATTTGGTGATCCAGCAAAGGGCATAGAGAATGGCATAGGTTGTGCTTGTGTCATCTGCTGCTGCTGCTGCTGTTGTTGTTGTTGTTGTTGTTGTTGGTCATGCATTGGAAGTTTACCAGAAGCGTCTTGTTCAAGAATAGACGACGAACGGTTCTTCTTTAATTTATTGTTATTGGAAGACATCATATTCTGTGATTCCAACAGAATGTTCTGATAATGTTGCAGTTGCATGGCATACTCCGGTTCCCCATTGAGGTTCATAGGAGACATTGCATTAGCAATGGTGTTAGCTGGCATGAATGGAGTCGGTTGTTGAGACAAAATGTTTCCTGTGTCAGTTGGAAGGAAATTAAACTCTGGAGCTCCACTTTCAGCCCATTGAGAGTAGTCAAATCCAAACGGCAGATTTGAATTGTTGCCATTATCATGATTATTAGGCGTATTTGTGGTGGTGTTGGTGGTTTTATTGTTATTATTGATGTTGTTATTGTTATTATTGTGGGTGTTACTGTTGTTACTATTGTTGTTGTTATTTGAATTAGCATTTATAGAATTTGTACGACTGGCAGGATGATTGGAATTGTTTGTATTTGAACCTTGATCAAGTGAATTTTGAATTCCATTATTGACAACATTTGAACCATTATTGGTAACTGTGGACGTGGATGTGGATGAAATGGTATTAGCATTATTGGTATTGGAATTTGTCGTTGAACCAGTTATAGTAGTGGAATTGGAATTGGAATTCGAGTTGGAATTGGAATTGGAATTGGAATTTGTGGTATTATCATTGGTAGATTTGATTCCATTTCCCTGTTGTTGTTGTCCGCTTGAATGTGAATCCTTGATATCTGTGGAATGGATAGACGGGCTATCGTTGCTATTCTTCGTTGTAGGTGTACCCACTTGACCAGTATCGGTAGCTGTATCAAGTTTACCTTCATCAGCCATGGTTCGGTGATAAACAAAGAAAAAAAAACAAAAACCAATAGATTCTTGGAAATTAAGATTATTTGATTTTCGAAATCGGAATTTGTGTACTTTTTACTTACTTGAAAACTGTAACCGTATGGTGGATTCTGTTTTTTTTACCCAGATTGTTATAAAGATGTATTGTCTATTGGGTGGTGTAAGTAAGTAAAAAAAAATGTGTAATTTAGGAATTTGTTTGTATATTTAAAAAAAAAATGTATATACATATATATATTTCTTTATAATTTATTTTAAAATCTGGTTGGTTAAAATTATTTTGTTTGACGATAAGAGACTTGATTGTGTGTGTGTGAGAGTGTCTTTGAGTAGAGAGCGTTTTTTGTTTTTTTCTTTCTTTTTTTTTCACACAGTAGTGGGTGGGTGGATTAATTGTGGTTTGTGTCCTGTTCTTTCAGTGCAATAAAGGAAAGAGACGTTAAAATGATAACCACTTGGGATTGATTGTTTTTAGCATCACTTAAATATTTCTTCTACCCCTCCTTTCCAAATTTTGGTTCTGTTATGTTATGTTATGTTATGTTTTTTTCTATTAGTTGATAAGTAAAGTAAAGTAAAGTAAAGTAAAGTAAAGTAAGTGGAGAAGAGGAAATCTGTGGTAGTGTACCAATCAAAGTTTGGGGTAGAAAAAAACGGCATTTTTCATGGCTGTGTACGTGGTCACGTGAAATGTGTTTTATTTGAATATTCACGTGAGTTTGTTTTACAAGGTCAGACATATACAATATAGCAAAAACTAAACATTTGTATTTTCCTTGGTATTGAGTGGACCATGGTTCATCACAAGGTTGTTTCATTGAATGGAACAATATGGTTAAATTGAAATTACAATAAATCTTCTTTTTAGAGAACGGTTTCATTTTTAGATATGGACATAGATAGGTACTACAAATTACCAGTGTAATAACTTTTGACGAGTTTTGTGTCCCATCGCATTCCTCTATACAAAATGTACACCGTATATACAATCAGCTACTGGAACTTTCCAAAAAATTGAGTGTTTCCATGTAATTTTAACTAATTTTATCTGAGTCCAGTGGAGAATTTAAAAAGAATTAATTCCATCACCTAGCCAAAACAAACATCCATGAGTTCGGACTGGACTTAAAAGACCGGGGTCCATATGACTTCGATATTCAATGAAGATACCGGGGATCAGCATGAATTCCATACCACATGCGTAGACTAGAGTTGAACATGGACACGCATCATCTAGTTGGGTAATGATTGACAAGACCTGGGTTCAGCATGGATTCACAATAGGACTCTGTGGATTGGTGAGACCTGAATTTCCCATAGAAAATTAACCAAATATACCTGGATTAGCCATGCAATCTAACCGGATAAATCTGGTTTCAACATGATAATTGGCCGAACGGACCTAGATTCGGCGTATTCCTGTGGTCAGTACGGGTATTGATCAATCATACCTGGGTTCACGGTGAATATTGACCAAATAGACCCGGTCCATCATGGACCTGGGATCACGACGGGAATCAACCAAAAAGACTTAGATTCACTTAAACTAATGAGACTTGAATCAACCAAACACACCTGGATTCAACATAATTAAAAGACACCCGAATTCAACGAAAAACTGATGCCACCATGCAGGATAACCTTGACATTCCTGGATTCGCCATGAAAATGATTTGCCATACCCGAAATTGAGTAGGTAGACATGAGGTTTGCATAGACTAGAAGACGCATGTATTCAACATGGAAGTTAGCAACATTGGTAATGGTGAAATTAGCAGCATAAAGTCGTGGAGACATTAATCCCTTACGGAAGTGAGCACTGATTGATGAAAGAGATTAGAAAAATGGATTCAGTGGAAGAGTGATCGATGACAGGGGATGCAGCCTAGTGATGGACCAGAAATTAGTGAATGAAACTTGTATTCTAATTTCTAATCATAACTAGTTGCAGTAGAACAGACAGAAAGAGCACACACAGACGAAGGAAGGGGCAGTAGTAGCAGCAAAAGTAACAGAGAAGAGCTAAACTTGGCAAGCAACAATCCAACAAGAAGGAAAGAAGAACGTAAAAAACAAAAGAAGAAAAAAAGAGGAACGTAAAAAATACCCTTGTTTAAAGTATGAAGGCAAGACTTTGGCAGTAGTGATGTCCTTGTTTAAAGTCTTAAGACAAGACTGTCGCAGAAAGAGGCTGGAGAAGAACTGATTCGATTCAACTCTAAATGATATTATAGTCCGGAGACTGTATGATAGGCCGCCGAAGAACTTGTACCCACAAGGTTCTAAGACTGTTGCAGAAAGAGGCTGGAGAACGATTCATCCTTCTATAAATGATATTATAGTCCGGAGACTGTAGGATGGGAAGAGATGGTCCAGACAAAACATTTGACTTCTAACCAAAACTGAAACACAAGAACCTTTTGATTTTGAACAAATCACATAGGGGGGATAAGTAATATGATCATCAACTGTAACTAAAGCTGGAAGAACTTGAAACAGAGATTTAGTAGATGCACTGGGACTTTGTTGGTTCTTTTGTTGTATTTCAAGGGGTTTCCAAATTGAAATAGGAAAGTGAATCTTTTGAATTGTCTGGTGATATATACACAAATGAAGATTGAACCAGTGTGGTTATTACTGAATATCACTCCATAGTGCACAAAGAACGAAAGAAACAATCAGTTTAAAATGAAGAAAAAGAAGAAAAATACCATACAAAATTAAAACAAGATCAAATAAAACAGGGACGGGGAAAATCCAAACAAGGAGGGAAGAACAAAGAAGTTCAAAAATCTAACTCCTTTGTCCTGCTTAACATGGGAGCGACGCACGTCGATCGACTGGAAACAAATAATTCTTCACGTGACGTAGATAGAGAAAAATATTTTTTTTTTCTTTTTGTGTAACATGTATTTGAATTGATGTGGATCAAGAGGTTTCTTTGGTATGTGATCAAACCTTGATGTTCAGAGTCAACAGCGTAATCGTATCAATACTAATTCGGATACACATATATACAATATATACAACAGATATTTCAGCATGCTCACGTTTTGTCCTTATTGTTCAAACATGTTGATTGTTTGTAAATCAGAATCAAGTGGATCGAATTGTTTCTCCTGTCCAACATGCCCATATGAATTCCCAATTATTGGTTTACAAATGTTTGAGAGAAAGGAATTACCAAGAAAGCAAATCGACGATGTGTTAGGTGGTGAAGGTGCGTGGGATAATGTTGATCAGACCACTGCACAATGTCCAGTGGAGAGTTGTGGATTTGACAAGGCATATTTCTTTCAATTACAAATTAGATCTGCTGATGAACCTATGACAACATTTTACAAATGTTGTAAATGTTCACATCAATGGAGAGAAAATTAAATTAAATCATATTTCCTGTTACTTTCTGTTCTGTCATCACCATTACTTGGTTTGTATATTATTATTCATTCTTCTTTGCATGTCCTCTAATGTGTTTGTGTTTTTCTTACTCTTTCTTACCGCTTGTACAATTTTTTTACATTTTTTTTTTTTACTACCTAATAGACTACAATATCATATATATATAACCCGTAGAATATTATATTGAATGTTTTAACTTTTTTTACGTGTTTTAGTTGTTTTTTCTAATTCAATGTGTTATGGTTTTTCATTGTGTGTATAACAGTGTATGTAAGGAAATAAATAAAGCAAAAATGAAAACATGAACAAGGAAGGATGAGAGTTAAAGACATGAGAACTTAACAGAGGAAGGGAAAAAAGATAGAAAGATAGAAAAAAAGAAAACAACAAAAACAGTGAACCTAGAAAACATGATTAATAAAAGAGAACAAAAAACCAAATAAAGAAGGATAAACCAAAGAGCACACAACTTTAAAAAAAAAAACATAATAGACAAAAATCAATAAAAAAACTAGAAGAGGAAATATAATAAATATTTATTTTAATATGAAAAGCAGCGTTGAAGTAAAGCGTATATGAAGACGAAGATAGAATATAGAGGAAGATAGATCAGGATGCTGAAGATAATGTAGTGTTGTCAACTTTCCATTTCACCAAATACCCCATCATCGTCATCATCCATTTGTTTACCGGTATCGTTTTCATCTCTAGGAACAAATTTCTTGGAATTATCAACGACCCCTTTAGCTGCTTCTTCTTGCTCTAATTCATCAGATGCTTCTTCGTTTATCTTTGGCACAGCTAGAATCAATGACCCACGTCTGGAGCTTAATGAACCTAATGGGATGTTGCCATTGTTTCCATTGCCCGAACTGGTACCGTTGATTGATGAAGACATTTCCATCGATGTGTTAGCAGTGGTATTACCTTGATTTGAGTTATTACCGGTTAATTCTTGTTTGAAAGCACCAGACGTTAGCCTATGAGGAGTCGTGGAGATCGACGTTGACAGAGTGGATGGAGGGTATTGAGACATTGAATTTTTTCTAATTGTAGTAGTGTACATTGCGTTCGTCGTAGTGTTGTTGTTGGTGGTATTGGTGGAGGTCTTACCAGTATTATCCTCTTGAGACAATGGTGATTTAGATGATGAAGAAGCAGATGAATTGGATGTGTTTTGGTGGTACATTGGATCTTCTAAAGTCTCAGACTCTGGAGATGGGGAGATTAATGACGATGATGTTTTCCTATGGTGAAATTTATTGGTGGTGGTGGTGGTGATGGTGGACGACTTACTATCTGTGTTGAAGTTGAAGTTTTGTTTCAAATCGTTAGATGGAGGTGATTCAGTGGATGTGTTTGGAGTGTTAGCATTGGCAGAATTGGCAGTGGTGGTAGTGGTATCATTCATACCGCATAGGATACTGGCAGCTTCTAACAATTGCACTTGTTGATGTTTACTGATTAACAATTTCTTTGTCATTTGCCATTCTGGAGTGTGTTCCCAGAGGTGTTTAGCCAATGATGAAATATGCTTGTAACCCTTACCGCAAGCTTCACATTTCAATTCCTCTTTCAATCTACCGGATTCTCCTTCTGATATTCTTCGAACGACAAATTCCCTGGATAACATTGGAATGTTTAAATTCTGTTGATTGTGTTGAGCCTGCACTTGAGCGTGGGCTTGCTGAAATTGTTGTTGAAACTGTTGTTGAAGTTGTTGTTGTTGTTGTTGGTAT
Organism: Ambrosiozyma pseudovanderkliftii; assembly: GCA_003707895.3. Lineage (NCBI taxonomy): Eukaryota > Fungi > Ascomycota > Pichiomycetes > Pichiales > Pichiaceae > Ambrosiozyma > Ambrosiozyma pseudovanderkliftii. The sequence continues at coordinate 86,837 of PPLW03000033.1, forward strand.
GACACTCCAGGTGGAGGAGTGGTACCTGTCGTGGCTGCTGTAGACGTTGTATTAGTGTTAGATGCGGAAGGGGTGTCTATTGGGTAATGGTGAGTGTGGATGGGGCCACCTGTATGAGCAGATGCTGTTGATAAGGTAAAACTACCACTCCCATTGAACGACGACGATAGCGTGTATGATTGGGAATTGTTATTATTTGAAGCTGTGGATGATGTTGCTGTTGCATTATTCGATGATAACCCTGATGATGATGTGGTTGATGTATTCGATGTGTTTTTGATGGGGATAGTGTAAGGAGCCGTTGATATCGACGACCGTCTATGAGGCACTTGGTAATGGTGGTTACTGGTAGTTGTGGTTGTAGTATTGGTAGCTGTATTGGTAGTAGTAGTTCCCGTGGACGTTGGTGTTGCCTTGTCCAACGTCAATGTAGGATTATTGGAAGCATTTGTTGGGAAAGTGTTTGATTGTTGTTGAACTTGTTCCATTTGCATATTGGATAATAAATTAATAGATATGAAAATGACCGTTAAAACAAGTTGCGAGGAAGGGAAAGGGAGGGGAAACGTTGATTTTGTAATAAGTGATGTTATATAACAGTTGACATATATAATTGAATATATATATATATATATATATATATATATATTGGTAGTGAATTGTGGATTATGTGTGGATACGTGTATAAATATATATATAAAAAAATCACAAACAAATAACAATAAAATGGCAGTTATGAATCAAAAATATTGTTTTTTGATGTATTTATTTGATCTATTTATTTGATTTAGTTGATATGGAATAATATTAATGTTAATGTGTGTACAATAAAATCACTGATCTATTGTAAATGGGTATGATAAATGGATCTATTCTTTTGTTGAATAATTTTTTTTTCTTTTTTCCTTTTGGTTCCTTGTCTGCTCTTTATTATAATTTCAAATCCTATTGAATGGAAAATAGAAAAATAGAAAATAGAATGGTGAAAACCAGATGATATATAAAGAAGATATTAAATGTATTTGTACAGATGAACAACTAAATAAGATATTACAAATGTATCACAATATATATATATATATTTGATACACATACACACAAAAATAAAAATAAAAATAAAATAAAAAAAAAAAAAAAAAAATTTAATCGAAACAAACGCTCACATAATAACTAATAACTAGTATAGTACTATAGTAAGTACTATAAAACAATATAATCTCTCATTAGACAATACAATACATCCGATACTCTCTTAGAGACTCCCACTCTCAATATAGTGTGAAAAAAAAAAAAAATTCAAAAAAAAAAAAACGGTCGAAAAGAAACGAAAAAAAAGTGAAAAATTAAAAGGTCGTGTGAAGTTTATCAATTTTGAAATTTTTTTTTCTTTTTTGTTGTGAGGTGAGAGGAGAGGAGACGAGACGAGACGAGACGAGACGATGAAAGTTAGAGGAAAAACGGTTTTTTTTTCGTTTTTTTTACTTTTAAGAAGACGAAGGTTAAATATTATATCTGGTGTAAAGGTGTTGGAAAGGGTCCCCTTTTTTTTTTTGTATTACTAGGTGGTGTACGGGTGTACACTAGAAGTAATTTAATATCCTAATTGAGCCAAATGAAAACAAACTAGGATTTTAATTTTTGACATATCTATGATCTTAACAAACTATGTGTCATTGAATCAAAGGGTTATTGATTGCATTGTGTAAAGTTTTCTTTTTTTATAGTTTATATTTTATAGTTTATTATTTTTTTGTATATATCATTGTGTAGGTCTTATAATTACAACAACAAACAACACAGTTACAGTATGACCGATCAATCTATAAAGCTCTACGCTAAATTAACTAAGGAGGAACTTATAACGAAATTGATAGATTTGGAATCAGAGTTTAAAAATTTCTCCAATGAGTCAAGGGACATGGAAGAATTCCTGGAATCAGAGTTGAAAGTATCATTGGACAAGATAGATTCATTGACTCAAACAGTGAACCAAAGAAACACAGAGATTCAACAACTTAAGGATAAACTGAGACAAGTCAATGGACAATTAAACGATCAATTACAACGATTTGAATTACAACAACGGCAGAGTCAATTGAAATTAACTGATTGTTCCACTAGATTGATCAATTTAGAAATCCACAATGATCAATTGGAGAATGAATTCAGAATGGTTCAAAGTAAGTTACAACAAGAATGTGAATTGAAGAATGAATTGTTGGAGAAAATAGCTAATTATGAATTGGAAACTAATGAATTACGATCGAATTGTTCCAATAATGCTAGATTGATCAATCAACTGACGGAGAAAATGTCTCAAAACGATAAAGAATTGATCGAATTCGAAGAACAAAGTATGGAAGTGGATAAATTGAAACAAATAGCTAAATTGATGGTGTTTAACAGACATGACATTAAAATATCTAAATTTCAAACACCTCCATTGGAACAGAGCTTTTAATGGGGATATTTGGTTGGGTTTTTGTTGTTTAAAGGTTTTATATATATAAGAGATGTCTCTTGTTTTGTTTCTTCCTCTTCTTCTTTCTTAATAATTGGTAAATGTTTGATTATTTTTTGCACCGCCGTAATGTATGTAAATTTTCTCTGGCATTTTCAGTAAATTTTTTATATACATACATATATATAATTTGGGTGTATTATATACACTTCACTTTAACTTAACTCAACTTAACTTCCATCATACAAGTCCATAATTGCATATGTCCTTTCAAACTGGGAAATCAATAAAGACCTCATCAGTAGGTGGTGGCACCACTGGTGGAGCTAATAAGGACAAACGGCCATCGACGACTGTTGGTTTCAAGAAATCAAAATTGTACAATTCAAGATTGATCAGAACTGAGATCGTGGACCCATCGTTCACTAATCCAACGGTTACCAATTCTACCAATAAATCCATCATTAACAGAGACAATGTTGCTAACAATTTAGACATCCCATCGTTTCTACAATCGAGACAATTCGAAATCAATGAATTTGAAAAATCTCAATTACGGTCCAAGTATTCATCGTCCACTAGAGTGTTTCAAAGTTTGCCTAGATCGATGAGACGTAGAACCGCTAGTCATAACGTCCGTAGAGTTCCCAAGAGACTACGATCGAAGGCATTGAGGGAAATGGGGTTGACCATTAACAACGCCCAGCAGAAGACCTCCACGGGGAGGGAAACAAAGGGTGTCAATGCCATCGGTAAACCAATTGGCAAACCTAACAGAAAGGGCAGTGAACTGTATAGATTGAAACGGTTGTCAAAGTTGTTGAATTACGCTACAAAGCATAAACTATCTGGGTACTTGTTCGATGGTGGGTACGTGGAGTTTAAAAACACAAAGATACGAGACCGGTTACGTCTGATGAAACAACGAATTCAAGAACTGGAAACACAACGGATGGCCAAATTGCAAAAAAGACAAGAACACGAACAATTGTCAGAGAATAAGTACATCACTTTGGAGAAACAGCAACAACGACAAATCACTGGTAGATTGAACAATTTCATTGGATCTTACGATAACACTACCATCAATGGGTACGCCAAGATTGACAGAATCACTTCATTGAAATATGCCACTAGACAAAGTAAATTCAAATGGACCCCAACACACGTGTGGCATGCTAAACGAGCTAAGATGATCAAACGGTGGGGTTGGAATATGGTGTATGAACCCACGATGAAGTGTTTTAGGCAAACTAGTAGACAAGACAGACTAAAAGGATGTGTCGCTTGGGACACTAGTTACTTTTCAACGATTATCTTGAACTGTCATACCGATGATGACACTGACACAAAGAGTGGTCATCGCAAGCAGTTGTCACGGATTATTGGTGCATTGACCAATGGTCAAGCGATTAAGGGGAAATACATGAAATCTGGGAGTTTCTGGGAGGGTTACTTCGCCCATGCAGGAACGTACATCGGATTCGGGTCGGTGTCATGGAATGATAATTCATCGAGCAATACATTGCAAAGTACACTCAGATTTCATCCGTCCATGTATTCAACAATGATGGACACCTTGCTAGCCGCTATCAAGCCACATCCATTCATCACTTTACATGATTGTTCGTATTCCATTGGTTCTATTCAATTGACGGGTCCTAAGGCATTATCTGCATTACAATCCATTCTCTACGTTCAAGATGAACAAAACCAATCTGAGTCATATAAACTATGGAGGAAATTCTCAAGTTTAAATGATTTAACTACTTTACCCACTAATGTGCAATTCTCGTTCATGGTTAACGATCCAAGATTGTTAGCTAATGCCATCGTGTCTAGGAAATCTAAACAATCCACTGATGATTTATTAGACTCTATCATTGACGTTAAAATGGGGAAAGGTGTCGATACGCCATCCACCGATTCATTGTTATCCATTGAGGGAAGACAAAAATCATACTTTAGACAATCTACTTTGAAACATTTATCAAAGAAACGTCGTTTGACTCCAGGTAAACCAATTGACGCCAATGGCACACCAATGGTTCCCGTTGTTGTCAATAAATCCATCAAGGGTTATGAATTGATCTTACCCTGGTTTTGGGTAATGCCATTCTGGTTTCAATTAGTCCACGTTCCTCATGTGTCCATTGGTGGTTTGAAACAAATGAACCAATTAGACTTTGAAAAGGACAGATTGAGTTTCAATGACTTTGTGTTCACCAAAGCAGGGTACACGGATGCATTGATCAAATCGTCATTGGCACGGAAGAAATGGAATAAACGACCAAAGGCTAAAAGAGTCAATTATGATAAATTGATTATCAATAAGCTTGACAGGGGTGAAGCTGGTTCACCGTTTGGTTGTGATTGGAGACATTTACAATTGTTACGGTTGTTACTTAAAGCTGTCCCCCCACCAGGTACGAAACACGTCACAAAGGGTACTCAATTTGATGAAAAATTGGGTAGAGTGATCCGTGATACCAACGATGTGTTGCAAACGGTTAAGGATTTTGAAAAGGCTGATTCAATCAGTTTGACAAAGACAAGGGCAAAAACAAAGACAACGACAAAGCAAACGAGGGTGACTACTACTAACAGTAAACGCAAGGACTCATCTGAAATCGAAAAGAGTCTCGCTTCGCCTGTGGTGCTTCCAATAACTGTCTCATCAAATCCAATACATGTGGAGGATATTGATGTTACAAAATTTAACCAAGACCATACCAGTGTACCACCTTTACCTGTCTCTGCCATCAAATTCACATGTTCCAACAGAGGTAACGTGAAGGATAATGCAAGAATATACACGGTTCCAAAGAGTGATGTGGCCAAATGGTTACAATTCGTCCACAGTAGTGAGAAATCGATCAAGGGTTACAATAAATCTACGTCTGAATTGGGTTGCCCCAGTCACGACCATCTGATTGGATTTGTCACTAGTGCAACGTTCAACTTACGGAAAGGATGTTGCTCAGGTATAGGGTTCATTGACAGTGAATTCCTGGACACACCGTTTGTCGTTATCAGAAACACAGGATCTACTGTGTGTCATGTGGCGGAATTCAGTAAAGTGTCTATTTAAATTTAAACACCATTTCACACAAAGGAAGATCTAATATTACCCGATTAGGACGAATGGTAAACAAAATATTTTTTTTGCAGCGAAGCGGTTTCAAAAAAAAAGATAGGGCTTATTACAGGTCACACAAGGTCAACATGTATTTTATTTATAATCTTTTTTTTTCTTTTTTACTTGTCTTATATATATTTATATGTGTATATAATAATAAAACTAATATCATTAATACCATCATAATCACATAGTCACACGTGAACCGCATTGAAATGGCTCAGTTTGCACACCCATCATCATCGTCACCTTCGATGAGAACTCCAACGCGGTCATCCATGGCCAGTTCGTCTAGAGCATCTTCTAGACCGTCATCCAGTTTGAGTAATTCTAATCCAAGAGTCAGGCCAGCATCGTCATTAGACAGTATATCATCATCATCAGCTAGTCGAGTGAGACCGAACACAATGAGAAGTTCGTTTTCATCCAACGCCACGCCAACCACTCACAGACCAAGATCATCAATGTCCACTTTTGCAACACCAATACGGCCGGCGTCAAGAGCATCATTACGGCCAGCTAGTTCATTGGGTACATTAAATTCCACAAATCCATACACAAATCAACAACCTAGTTACACTGGAACGATCAAAGTGTCAATTCGTCCAAGACCATTAGAGGGCAAGCACACTGCTGCTAATTCCAATGCATGGAATATCAATCCAATAGCTAACACAATATCCAATTATGAAACGGGGGATTATTCTTACGACCATGTGTTTGAACCTGAATGCAGAAACGAAGAAGTGTATGGCAAAGTGGTGCAACCGTTAGTGGACCAATGTTTAGAAGGGTACAATGGTACCATCTTTGCATACGGTATGACTGGTTCAGGTAAAACGTATTCAATGCAAGGTTGCGATGGAGAACAAGGGTTAATTCAATTATGTGTCAATCAGTTATTTCAAAGATTATCAGTGGATTGTGTCGGGAAGGAAGTGAAAGTGGTATGTTCGTATTTAGAAATTTACAACGAAAAGCTTTTTGATCTATTGAATCCAGAATCTGCCAATACTCTGCGAAGTTCATTCAGCAGCACCAGTGTCAATCTGAACGATGATTTAAAGATCAGAGATGATCCAGTGTATGGAGTCAAAGTCACTGGGTTGACTGAATTAGAGGTTCTCTCAGCAGAGGATTTGTTGGACACCATCAGACAAGGTGATGCCATTAGACGAACCGGTGGCACTGATTTCAATGCAAGATCATCAAGATCACATGCAGTGGTGTTGATCAGAGTGCAAATCAGAGATCCAATAGGTGGTAAGGAGAAGTTGTCCACTTTGTCGTTGTGTGATTTAGCTGGTTCTGAAAAAGCCACCACTCATCAGGAAAGACGTAAGGAAGGATCATTCATTAATAAATCGTTGTTAGCATTGAGTACCGTCATTGCGAAATTGTCACAGGGTTCCAACAATCACATTCCATACAGAGATTCTAAATTGACGAGATTACTGCAACCTGCATTGAGTGGGAACTCCATTGTCGCTATATTGTGTACCATCCATTTGTCCACAGTGACTTTGGGAGAAACCACCAACACTCTTCGGTTTGCATCTAGAGCGAAAAACATCACAGTCACAGTGAGAAAAAATGAAGTGTCTGGATTCATAGATAAGGATAAATACATTGATCAATTACTACGGGAGAATGAATCTCAAAGGATTGAAATTGAATCATTGAAAGCAGGAAAAGTTGAAGATAAAACAATGTCCATTACCACCATTACAGGGGACAATGAACAAATTTCTCAATTATTAGCGGAAAACAAGATTTTAAATGAACGAGTGGAACATTTCAAGAGACTGAATGACACGGATACTATGAATTCCATCATCACACACAATGAAAGTTTACAACAATTGATTCAACTGCAACTTCATTACCAATTACAAGATCCAAAATTCGAGGAGATCATCATGAATTTAGAGAATTCTAGTAAGAGACAACTGGGTAAAATGGATGAGATGAAATCGTACATCACCCATGTTGAACAGCAATTGAAGAATTTAACCGTTGAAAAGACATTACTGGAACAAAGCACAACTGCTAATGTCAATACAGCTGCTAACCCCACTGCCACTGCCACTGCCAACAGACAATCATCTATGTCCTCAGTTAATTCCATTGACAGTTCATTGTTGAGAGAAAAGGATGATGAAATTGAAACATTGAAGAGAACTATAACCAGTAAGGATATGATCATCAAGGCATTGAAATCCAGTACAAAAGTGAGAAACATGTTCAGTGGAGAAGATGAGGAAAATCAAACTCCTAGATCCACGACTCCAGGTAAGGTGTTGAAATCTATAGATAACACTGTGTAGATTAGTTTTGTATACTAAATAAATTATTAATAAATCTATAAATAATATAAATAACCTTCCTCCCTATCTTCCTTTGCCTATCGAAAATAGATAAGAAACATCGACGCGTCGGTTCGTCGAAAAATGTTTTTTTTTGTTTCTTTTGTTTCTTTAGTTACTAAAGTATTCCAGCTCGAGGTCCGGTAAATTTGACTTAACTCGACTCGACTCAACTCGACTCAACTCGACTCAACTAGACGCGGTTCAGAGACCCACGTCGATTTTTATCACGTCTACATGGGCCGAGTCGAGTCGAGTCGAGTCTAGTGGACAACAAACAGTTAATAGTTTTCTTCCATGGTTAGCCAGGTGTCTGTCTGGTCTGGACTAGCCTGGCCTAGCCCCAGCTCAGTGGATCAGGCCGAGGAGACAACCGCGTCATGGCTGGAGGGACACGACGTCCGAGGAGGGTAAAAAAAAAATTAGAGGACCAACCCCGGTGCACTAGCCCTTCCCCCTGATTTCCTGGCGGCGGGGCCTCTCCCCCTGCTGAAAAATTCAAAAATTCTCTTACGGCCTGGTTAAAAAACAAAAAACAAAAAACAAACAAACTCTACTCTGTACACAACTAAATAGAGAACAGAACATAGTAAGAGAGATCAAGAAAAAAAAGAAAAAAAAAATCAAAAATGTTTCAATAAAGAAATAAAGAAATAGAGAAATAAGATTCATGATTCATGATTCATATAATTTACGTTCATTAGTTATCAATAATTCATTATAACTGCAAATTTTTAATTGATATTTTACAACATTTCTTTCAAATATATATATATATCACTTTATTTGATTATTTTATCAATTATTCATCATCTTTTCTAAACTTTTTTAAATATTTGTTACCATACACGTTTTCTTTTTCAATATTATACATATCTATATATATTCAAGAACACTATATAGGAAGTTTAAACAACAACAAATACAGATAAATTATCCATTAATATATAGAATCATTATATTTCATTGATTGTTTATTTGATTTCTTTTTTCTTTCATTCTACAGAACAACAGAATACAATTGTCAAATCTATAGATCAATCAATTTCTGTGTTTATTTTCCGTTTTTTTTGTTTTTTTTTTTTGCAACTGCTTTTCATTCAATCGATTACAATTACACTTACACTTATATAATTGCAACAATACAATACAATACAATACAATACAATAACACGATATGACGTCGGATAACCCGTTTTCATCTACCTTGACTAATTCTGCGGATGTGTTGTCGGTGGAGGAAATTGAATTAGATAACCGATCTGAAAATTCATTGTCCACTGAATATGCTGGTAAAACAGTCGAAGAGACCCTTTCATCATTGGACACAGATGCCACCAATGGATTATGCAATCAACAAGAAATCACGTATAGAAGATCGGTTCATGGATCAAATGAATTGGAAGGTGAAGAAGCTGATTCTCTTATTAAAAAATTCTTTGAAACATTTTACAGTGATCCAATGATTATGTTGTTGATTGGATCTGCAGTGATTAGTTTTTTGATGGGGAACATCGATGATGGATTCTCCATCACTGCTGCCATTGTCATTGTGGTAACTGTTGGATTTGTGCAAGAGTATAGATCAGAGAAATCATTGGAGGCATTGAATAAACTAGTGCCAGAGATGGCTCATTTAACCCGTAACGGTGCCACTGAAACTGTCACTGCATCCGTGTTGGTGCCTGGTGATTTGGTGCATTTCTCTGTCGGTGATAGAATCCCTGCTGATGTCAGATTGGTGGAGGCTGTTCATTTGACTATCGATGAGAGTAATCTAACCGGTGAGACCAACCCTGTGACTAAGACTATAGATGTGATCTCTGGTAAGCCATCGATCAATAAGAGAAACAACATTGCATTCATGGGTACTTTGGTCAGAGACGGCCATGGAACAGGTGTGGTGATTGCCACTGCTCACAAGACTGCATTCGGTGGTGTGTTTTCCATGATGTCCTCCATTGAAAAGCCAAAGACTCCACTGCAAACTGCCATGGATAAATTGGGTCAACAATTGTCTTTGTTTTCATTTGCCGTGATTGGATTGATTGGTTTAATCGGTGTCGTTGAGGGTAGAGGTTGGTTGGAGATGTTTCAAATCTCTGTGTCGTTGGCCGTTGCTGCCATTCCTGAAGGATTGCCTATCATTGTCGCTGTGACGTTGGCATTGGGTGTGTTGAGAATGGCTAAGCAAAAGGCCATTGTGAAACGCTTACCAAGTGTCGAGACCTTGGGTTCAGTGAATGTGATTTGCTCTGATAAAACTGGTACTTTGACTCAAAACCATATGACTCTGAGTAAAATCTGGACAGTGGATATGAATTTGTCCCACGTTGACATTGACAAACACAGACAATACGAATCAATGTTGACTAAGGGTGTCAGACATTTGATGGAGACTGGTAACATGTGTAACAATGCAAAATACTCTGTGGAGAAGGAAAGATTCCTGGGTAACCCAACTGACATTGCCATCATTGAATCACTGAACTTGTTTGGCTTGGAAGACATCAGAAACACTAGGTACAGAACTAATGAATTGCCATTCAATTCTTCTAGAAAATACATGGCTGTGTGTGCTCACTTGGGTGACAAGACAAAATCTGAAACGTATGTGAAGGGTGCCGTGGAGAAAATTCTGCCAATGTCCAAGATGTATTACACAAAGGATGGTGAGATTAAACCATTGACTGAAGAGGTTAAAAAATTGGTGTTTCAAATGGCTGATGACCTAGCCAATGATGGGTTAAGAGTGCTGGCATTCAGTAAAAATTCAAAATCATTTGATTCAGAACCTTCTGACTTGGTGTTTTGTGGTTTGATGGGTATGAATGACCCTCCAAGACCTCAAGTGTCCCAATCAATCTCTGCATTGATGAGAGGTGGTGTTCACGTTATCATGATCACCGGTGACAGTGAAGTGACAGCTGCTAACATTGCCAGAAAAATCGGCATGCCCTTGTCAAATCCTGAAACATGTGTGATGTCTGGTGAAAAGATTGATTCGATGTCCCCTGAAGCACTAGCTGAGGCCATTCAATACGTGTCTGTGTTTGCGAGAACCACTCCAGAACATAAGGTTGCGATTGTCAAGGCATTACAAATGAGAGGTGACGTTGTTGCAATGACTGGTGATGGTGTCAATGATGCTCCTGCATTGAAGTTGGCTGATATTGGTATTGCCATGGGTATGAATGGTACAGATGTCGCTAAGGAAGCTGCCGATATGGTGTTGACAGACGATGACTTTAGTACAATTTTACACGCCATTAGAGAGGGTAAGGGTATCTTTTACAACATTCAAAACTTTTTAACGTTCCAATTGTCTACATCAGTGGCTGCATTGTCATTAATTGCCCTATCCACATTGTTTAATCTGCCAAACCCATTAAATGCCATGCAAATTCTTTGGATTAACATCATCATGGATGGTCCTCCTGCTCAATCATTAGGTGTGGAACCAGTCGATCCTGAAGTGATGAGCAAACCTCCAAGATCTCGTAACGATAAGATTTTAACCGCACAAGTAATTAAGAGAGTGTTACAAAGTGCTGCTCTTGTCATTATTGGTACAATGTTTGTTTACATGAGAGAAATGGGTGATTCCATCACAAGAAGAGACACCACTATGACGTTTACATGTTTTGTGTTTTTCGATATGTTTAATGCGTTATCGTGTAGATCATATTCAAAATCTGTGTTTGAATTGGGATTGTCAAATACAATGTTCAATGCAGCAGTTGGTGGTTCTTTGATTGGTCAATTGTGTGCCATTTACGTTCCATTCTTTCAAAGTATCTTCCAAACTGAAGCATTGTCCATTGAAGATTTGCTTTACTTAACTGCAATCACAAGTACAGTTTGGATCGCAGATGAAGTTAGAAAATACATTTACAGACAAAACATCAACAATTACAACACTGCTTATGGATACAGTTTGTCTGTGTAAGATATGATTTCTTTAGTGACACCCATTTCCTCTCCTTTAATACTATCATAATTATTTTTTTTTTTGCATGCATCTACATACAATAAACGTTTTTTTGAAAGTTTTTTATAAAATATATACATATATATACAATTGAATCATTTTTATTCCTTTTCCCTCTGGGGAAGAAAAATGATATCTCTTAAAAAAATTGCTTTTTTTCACTCTTTTTTGTTTTAATTTTTCTCTCTCTCTCTGTCTTTTGTTCTTGTTTTTCTTTTTGTTCTCTTGTTTAGATTTGCCTTTTGTTCTCTTAGTTTGTTTTGTATTTCATTATCATGTTCCATACTGCTCCATTTTTTTCCTAATAGTTTACAAACTATTATCTGTTAATTATATATTTGTATATATATATATATTAATTCTATTTATTTTTATTATTACAAAAAATGTAAAATGTAATCACTAAGTAGTAAAAACAAAAAATTCTAACCTTGTAATAATCTTTCAGTCAAAGCTTCCAATTCATCAAGAGTTTCAGGTTCTTCAATCTCAATGACATTATCCTTGTTAGGTTTCTTGCCCTTGTCAAAGTTATCAGTTTCAAACCATTTCTTAGCTTTCTTTCTTGGTTGAGATTCAGATTCATCGTCTGACGACACCATATCCCTATCCAAATCAGGTGCTTCATCATTACCATCATCACTCGATGCAACAGTGGCAACAAATGGTCCTTCTCCTTCATCGTCAGAACTGTAGTATTCACCCTCGTTTTCTAACCGTTCTAATTCCTTTCTTCTTCTCTTTTTAGCGAGTTTTTTCTCCTTAGCCACAGATTTATCCTCGGTATCAGCGGCAGTCATGATTTCTCTTTCCTTGTTCAAAAATTCATCCTTTAATTTATCAGCTGGTCCTTGTTTATGGAAGTTTTCTTCATCTTCTAACTCGTAAATTGGATGGGCATTACCATCATCATCAAACACCATTTTGTTACCCTTACCAAGGGATTTTGCTGTTAATTTTCTGGACAATGCCTTTTTGGTGGCTCTCTTTGATGTATTAACTTCTAATTGAGGAATGTCCTTGTCCTGTAATTGATGATCTTGTCTCTTTAATGATAAGAAATCTTCTTCTCCATCATCCTCGTCATCGTCGCCATCGTTAAGAGTGTCCTTGTTCAACTTTAAGTAATGTTCGGACAACACAGATTGGTTTTGTCTTTCAAACATTTTGTCATATTTAGTTCTAACCTTTTTGTCCTCCTTGATATCACCATTCTCGTCTGCCTTTGACAAAGACATCACCTCCCTTGAAGCGTTCTTCTTCTCCTTCAATTTCATCAAATACTCATCCGACAATGGCTTTTGTTGGCCAGCCTTCTTAGCCTTCTCTAACAATTTAACCTGTGGTGCACCTGGTAAACCTAGTGATTTCGCATAATCATCTAATGGTAATTTCGTCACATCAAACACTTCCTTGTCCTTTTGAATGTAGACTGATTTGAAGTACGAAATGAATGCCTTTTGACCTAGGTACTTCAATTCTGGACTCTTGAAACACAAGGATTGTAATTGATTTTGAATGTTTTTCTTCTTAGAGTTCTTGATGTTTAATTTATTGATCGTAATTTTTTTACTTTCCAATCTTTTAATGAATGGTTCTTCGCTTGGTGTAAGCATCAACAACGATTTACCTGATTTACCGAATCTAGCACATCTACCAGCTCTGTGGATATACGTGGATGTATTCTCTGGGCAATCTAATTGAATGACCCAGTCAATGGCTGGGAAATCTAACCCTCTTGCGACAACATCTGTGGCAAACAAACAACAATGTTGAGCCTGAGTGAACTTGACGGTGGTCTCTAATCTAGCCTTTTGCTTTTGTCTACCATGTAACTTCATCAATGATATACCAGGTTGCAATTTTCTGAATGACTCATATATAAAATGCACTTGCTTCGATGATGAGACAAACACTAGGATCTTACTGTCCAAATGTGATTTGATAAAACTCCACAAAGTGTTGAGTTTATCTTGCAAGGGAAGCAACACATACGATTGTTCCAATGAATCAGGAGTTGTCGCATCATCATCACTGGATGTGTTAATGTATTTAGGGTTCACCAATGATAATCTAGCTATATCCTGCACTGATTTTGTCTGTGTGGCTGAAAACAAAAGTGTTTGTCTATCAGTTGGTAAATTGGTAATGATACTGTCAATTGTCTTTTTGAAACCCATATCCAAGATTCTATCGGCTTCATCTAATACGAGCATTTGTAAATTATCCACATTCATTGTCACTGACTGATCCATGTGTTGCAAGATTCTACCAGGTGTACCAATCAATATATTGACTCTTCCGATTCTTTCTTTTTCAAATGCATAATCTTTACCACCAATCACTAAACCAGCTGAAAAAGTGTTATATTTCCCGATCTTCAACAGCACTTCGTATATTTGAATGGCTAATTCTCTTGTTGGAGATATGATCAATGCACCCAATCCATCATTTTCATTCCAAGATTCATGAACTAATTTCTCAATGACAGGAATCAAGAAAGAAATGGTTTTACCTGAACTGGTCTTAGCAGCACCCAAAATATCGTGACCTTGTAAAGCCATAGGAATTGCCTCCTTTTGAATGTCAGTCATTGTCACATATGACGCACCCTTAAGACCTTTACGGGTGTTCTTGGATAATGGAAGTTGATCAAATTTAGTAATTCCTGGATTCTTTTGTGAACATTCGGTTTCTATTCTTTTCTTAAGATCAGACAATTCATCATGGTCTTTTTCTCGAAGCTTTCTTTTCTCTTCTCTGGTTAATTTTTTCTGTTGTTTCTTTGTCATATCTGGTGTATGTTATTATGTGTCTTTCTATTATGACTTTTCAAACTTTTCAGAACCAGTAGATTAAGAAGATCAAAAGAAACACTATACAAATTTCTAAATGTACAAGAAAAAAAAATTTTGAAAAAAAAAAATTCTTGTGCGGCTGGAACACTCCTAATAGGGAGAGTGAGATTTACAAGGCAGTGCTGGATGTTTATGATTACGTAATTTTTCCCTTATGTTAAGGGGTTTATCCCTTTTTTTGTGGGTTTTGACTGATAAGGAGACCTAGAGAGTCAATAAATTGAATAAAAAGTTATTGAAGGGTTGTTTATCTTTGGATTTAAGGAAAAACAACTTTAAATACAAAATTACTTTTTTATGAAGTTTAAATTCAGGATAACTGCAAAAGTTAAATTTTTAAAGCGCTTCTTCTCTGACCTACTTTATTTATTACTTTTTACCCTATTAGTTATATCACTTTCTTCTCCTTTTTGCTTCGTTCATTATTTCGGCAATCTATAAGTGGCTGTCTCCAAAATACCATATAATTATGTTAGTTGAGGGTAGGATATGCCTGGAAACCCAGAATATATATTAAAAACTGATCTTTTTTGCACCAACCTGAATCGATGCACTATACCATGATTTTAACAATCGGCCGACTAACTCAAATGGTTCAGGATCATTTGAAGCTGAATAGAAACTTTCAAATCCAGTTATTAGATCTAGTAGAAAATTGAAACTTGAAAATGTTTTGAATCCCCAAGCAGAAAACCAGTACCCAACAGTTGAACTAGAAACATATGCTGTGATCAAAAATTTGGATATGGACAGTAATAACGCCTTTTGAGCAACTGGATCATCTTCATAAACAGATACTTGCTTATAAGAAGATACTGAATCACCAAATGACACATCCAGATGTTGATATACATGTTCCAAAGTATGTATGTTGGTTGTGGAGAGTTTACAATTGATTGATGCCGATGATGCCACTGGACAGATTACTCGGATCAGGGGTCCACATTTTCTTGTAGAGTATTTGAATCTACCACACCCAACAAGTCAACTTTCTAAAGAAGAAGGGGAAGCTATCATTTATAGAGTTAAAGAAACCAAGTGAAGTGAATATTCTCTGGGAAAGTTGCACAAATAAAGATACGATGTATGATGCAGATTGATGATACGGACTAGTTGTATATTACGTAACCATCGTCGCGTCGATAATATACTTTTTTTGTTTCTTTTGTTTCAACAGACAATGTTTGAGTTGAGTTGTTATAATAATAAAAAGGTTTTGTTATCTGTAAAAAAAATAGCAACTCTCCTAGCAACCGATCTAATGAGACTGTGCTATTGTACGTTGAAGTCAACTTACATATGTCCTTCTGTCTTCTATAATTTAAAACAACAGTAAAAATCACTGTAACTATAACAGAAAGTAGGCACAATTTTTAAAGAAAATCTAAATTTAGAAGTTTTTAAGGGACCAATTCTAAGTCGATCGACGACTATCGACCCCTCTCCCCACCGCCTACCTTCGTCCCCGTCTCTGTCGTCCCGTCTCGTCTCGTCTCGCATAGTGTCTCTCTCACAATTTTTTTTGTTTTTTTTTGCTTTTTTTCGCTGTGAGTGTGTGTGTGTGTGCCTTCTCTTCGTTTATTGTAAATAAAATGAAACAGATCAAAAAGAAAAAAAAAAAACACAAGCAAATACGTATTTAACTGACGTATATTTATTTCTATGTATATATATATATATATTTGTAAATTGGTTTTAACTTGAACGTTTGCCATATTGCAATTTTCTTTAAATTTATTGTGTTCTTTACTACATCCGATATTTTCATTCACTTTTTTTTTGTATATTATATTAAAGGATTTCTTTTTTTACAGGAGATCAAAACATAACACATAACACAAAAACACAACACAACACGCTCTATTTTCATTTTCATTTTCGGAATTGGATTGTATTCATATATATATTTTAACTCAACAACAACACAGTCAATTGATTGAAATCATATATTTTTATATATATCTATTTATACTTGGTATATAAAAGTATCATTTAATTCAAGAACAGAAAATAAATACAATAAACGTTGTCAACCCCATTCCCCCCTTTTGACATTTTTGACATACGTTACCATAATTAATTTTAATATTATTATTAGTAGCACGAGTCTAATCAATCAATAAATAAATACATATAAATACACAACACAGTGAAAATTGATCAAGATGAACTTTCATACATTGTTTCTTAGGTTATTCAGTATATTGTCTGTCTTTTCATTGACCACCACCAATGCAGAACAATTGTTAAAGGCAACAAATTTGTTGACTTGTATGGAGAACTCTCAATTCACATCCACCACGTTCAATGTGACTTTTCTTCAAAAGGAATCTAAAATCGCTTACCAAATTGATGGTATGTCATTGCTTTCCGGTAAACTGATTGCTGAAGTGTATGTCATTGTTTACGGTATTCAAGTGTACAAGGATTCCATTGATTTCTGTGACCTGGGGTTCAAGACAATTTGTCCGATCACTGCAGGTCACTTGAGTTTAGAAGGTGAACAAAGTTTGCACACTGATTTACTATCAAAGATCCCTGGTATCGCCTATACGATTCCTGATTTGGATGCATTTGTGCAAGTTGTCGTTTACAGTAACACCGATACCAAACATGAGACTGCATTGGCATGTGTTCAGGCTAGATTGTCCAACGGGAAAACCGTGCAAACTAGATATGCCGGTTGGCCAATTGCTTGTATCTCTGGTTTCGGTTTGATTGTGTCTGCGTTTGTGTCCATCTTGGGTCATTCCGCCACTGCCGCTCACATCGCATCTAATGCTTCATCGTTGTTTGTGTATTTCCAATTCTTGGCTATCACATCCATGATGGGTGTCGCCTTGGTGCCTCCCATCGCTGCCGCTTGGGCACAAAATTTCCAATGGTCTGTCGGTATCATCCGTGCTGAATTCATGCAACAGATGATTTACTGGTATGTGCAAGCCACTGGTGGATCATCATCATCGGTGTTGTCCAACAAGTCTGTGATTTCCATCTCTGTTCAAAAGATGAAACGACTAGTCAAGAGATCAATCTCATTGGCACCAGCGGCATCCTCTGATGTGTTGACTGATTCCAAATTGTACACCACCAATGAGGACAATGTCAGTTCAAAGACCTTGGTGTTGAGAGGTGTGCAAAGAGTTGCATACTTGGCTAACATTGAAATCTCGAATTTCTTCATGACTGGTATCATTTTCTTCTTGTTCATTGGATTCTTGTTGATTTGGTTGACTTTTATGTTTAAAGCTGCTTGTGAATTACTTGTGATGGGTAAGGCATTAAATGATAAGAAATTGGCTACCTTCAGAATCCATTGGAGTTCTATCATCAAGGGATCTCTTTTCAGATTGATCAATATCACTTATCCTCAAATCACCTTGTTGTGTATTTGGGAATTCACTAGAAACGATTCAGCAGGTTGTATTGTCTTTGCCATTTTCATCTTGGCCTTGTGTACGATTTTATTAGCGTACGCTACGGTGAGAATCATCCTGACTGGATTAAAATCCACAAGAGAATTCCGTAACCCTGCTTACTTGTTGTTTGGTGACAGTAAAACATTGAACAAGTATGGTTTCCTTTACTCTCAATTCAAGGCTGATTCGTTCTACTGGGTTGCTGTTCATTTAACGTATTTGTTCTTTAGATCATTGTTCATTGCTGTGTTACAAATCCATGGTAAAGTTGCTGCAGTCATTGTTTTTGTCATGGAACTGTTTTACACTGCTGGATTATGCTGGAAACGTCCGTACATGGACAAGAGAACCAATGTGTTTAACATTTTAATCGCTGTGATTAATTTGATCAATTCGATCTTTTACATGTTTTACTCGAACATTTTCAAACAACCATTGGTGGTGTCATCTGTCGCTGCCGTGGTTTACTTTATCATGAATGCTATCTTTGCCCTTGTGTTGTTGATCTTCACCATTGTCTCGTGTACATTGGCATTGCTTCACAAGAACCCCGATACAAGATATCAACCAATCAAGGATGACAGACAAGCATTCATTCCAAGAGATGACATTAATGAGGGTGATGGTAAGATTGAATACGAATTGGCCGATCTAGGTGCCACTGCTATGAGAGGTCACGATAGAAACTCTATGTTGCCTGAATCATCGTCTATGGTTGATCTGGCTGATGACAGAGAAACCCAAAACCCATTCCTGAACAAGAGCGGATCTAAACTGAGCCTGACTGATTCATCTCCACAGAGACTGAACCCATTCGGAAATCCAGATGATGATGCATTGTCGTTCCATAATAACAACAGTAGTTACAATACAACTAATCCAAGTTATCATGACATTTCATCACCTTCCAAGAATAGATACCAAGGAAACAACGGCAGCACTGCAAGTTATCCAAGAAATGTTTTATAGATTCTTTAATCCATTACCCAATAAATTGTTTTTTTGTCTCTTATTCTTCTCATTTTTGTTCTCTTGAAATATACTCGTTGTCACTACGGTTAATATTATATATTCCACCAATTGTTTGTTTGTGTTTTCATTGATTTATCACTCTATCATTTCTTATCGTTGAATTGGAATGTCCTATTTTCTTATTGTTTCACAGCTGTTTGTTGTATTTTTGTTATTTGTTGTTTTACTTTCTGACTTTATTTATATTGTTTTTTTTATTCTCCTTCTTCTTCTTTTTATTTCACGGTTTTTATTTTTATCGTCTATTTTCTATTTACATATCTACTTACTGCATGTTCAATATATTTTGTTTTTCTAATATACTTATATATTCAAAGTAAATTTATATTTTGTTAATAATAAAAAAAACAAAAAACAACAAAACAAGGAAACTGACACAACATCAAATAAATATACTATTATTTCTTTGGAGCAAGTGATTTAAACCAGTGGACTTGATCAAAGATGGTCTTTTCCTTTGCATAACCAACGATTGGATCGGATAAATCACCTCTGACAGAGTAACCGTGAACAACACCGGAGAACAAATCAATTTGGTAACGTTGCTTGTTCTTCTTCAAGATTTCTTCAGTTTTAGCTCTTAACTCTGGTGGGAAGATGGTATCGGTTTCAGCAGCAGAGATCAACAATGGCTTGACGACTTGTTCCACTTCTTCAACTTCGACAAATGATGGATGAGCCACAGCACCAACATCAAGTAACCCGTCCTTAGATAAATGCTGAATGATCCATTTAGCACCAAAACAGTAACCGACACCGACTAGGTAACTTGGCTTGTACTCATCTCTGACGGTTTGCAAGAATTTCTTCACAATAGGAGCGGTGACATCGTTGCCGTGATTTGGTAACCATTTTGGCAGATCAGTTTCACCGAACACAGCGGCGTCACCTTTCAAAATATCAGGAATCAACACCTTGTAACCTGTTTCTCTTGCCAATTCATCAGCGACCAAGTTAACATTGAGGTAATCGTGACCGTAGATATCAGTCAAGATGACAAGGATTTTATCGTTGGAACCAGTCTTAGTCTCATACAGTTTTTGTCCTTGAAGTTCAGAGAAAGAACCGGTAATTTTACCACCTGATTAAACATCACAATGAATGGATTCAGTCATTATCAATCAGAAATGTTAGTAAACATCATTGAACGTAAACGGTAGATTTCAACTGAAAGTCCGACAATTGAATGTATGACAAATCAAAATTCTAAAAAAAAAAAGAACATACTGTGTAAGTTTGTGGCTAAACAACAAGCACCTGGAGCATTAGAGGCCATTGTGAAGTAGTGAGTAAATATTTATATGATTAATTGATGTCTCTGTGAATACGGTAATCCAATTGAATGAATACAAGTACGAAGTAGATATGAATTACACAGCTGACGAATAAAAGATGAATTCTACAATTTAAACAAAAGTGGATTCACGTTTCTCTTTTATACTCTCTTTTGTTTGTGTGTGTGTATTGCCTCACCTGCGATTTTTTTTATTGTTATGGGGGTCCTGCGGAGATAGCGTTAATCTCCACAATCTTGGCCAGTATGTCATAGTAGAGTCTACCGTTAAACATACCATGATGGACTATACAATGTGTTATTTACAACGTTCTACTTCAATTTATTGTTACTGTTCTCTGTTGCTACCTGTTCTGCGATTGGACAATGTGGATTATAGAGATATTATTTAAATGACCAATTAAATGGTTGGAAATGTTTAACGGGAAAACGATGGATTGGAATAGGTTAAATCTATTTCCCGTCTTTTCTTTTCCTTTCCTTTTGCAAATATATTAGAAATGTTCAATTAGGTTACACAGTTCTATAAATAAGGAAGGCAGATTGTGTTTTGTTTCAAGTAGTTCTAGTGGTTTTGAAGTATTCTGTCACTCTATCCTTGTCATCGTAGTATAATTCTGTAGTTTTCTTACTCAATTCTTCGAATTTAGGTCTTGTCTTATCCTCTGTTCTTTCACCTCTCAATTTCAAATCTGAGCCCATCCATGATAGTGCTAATGGATACAAACTGTGGGCCTTTTGAATGCTGACTTGGTTCTTTGATTTATCCTCAGTGATAATGTCACCGGTTTCTTCGTTACTGTAATGGATGTCAGCGATGTCGTACTGTTGCACTATACAACCACCACTTAAGTGGATGATCTTGGTGGGCCAATCTCCCAATCCGTCAAAGATATGTGTGGCGTACACAATGGAACAACCACGGGTCACTGTTTCCTCTTTCAAGAAATTCAACAATCTAGACCGCACCAACACATCTAAATCAACTGTGACCTCGTCTAATAATAACAAATCCCATGGTTTCAACAACCCCATGCACAATTGTATTCTACGACGTTCACCATCTGAACATTGGTTCATTCTCCAATTAATGTCAATGTCAAGTAAATTGATCAACAAATCACGTCTCTCTGGGAAGTAATTACCACCGATGGAGTCGATCAAGATCGTCACCGGGATATCCCGTTGTGTGATACCGTTGTTAGCCCATTCAGTTCCAAGGTAAGTGACATTACCACATTTCCCCTTCTCCAAATGGTTAAACGAGAATGGATTACCACCGTTCAATTCAATCTTCCCCTGCTTGATCAATTTCTGACCGGCGAGAATCTTCAACATAGTAGATTTACCAGCACCATTGGGACCGACTAATAACAATCTCGATGATTTTGGCAGGTTGATATTGATGTCGTACAAACCAACTTTATTGGATCCTGGGAAAGTGTAACTCAATCCTTGTGTTAAAATGGCAGGAACATTGTCTTGCTTCTCTGTTGTATCTTGTGTAGTAGTCATAGCTTTGTTTTATTAAAATGGTAATCTGATAAACAAAGATAGAAGAATTGAAAGAAAAAGAGGTCAAGCTAGACAAACAAACAGAAACCAATTAACACTTAACTTAGTCATCCCTCATAAATGGATCAATATTTCAAGGTTAAGTCAGCTTATTTTTGCTGGTCAAGAAATAATTTTGGCTCTTTTTGGCGCTGACCGACTGAAAAAAAAGAAAGATACAATTTTTTGTTATTGTGGACGGAATTTATCATATTGAATGGAAATTGGTTCCTTATCTGAGTAAATACTAGTTCATGTATCGGGTACAGGTGGTATCGTTCAATTTCAATAACAAATGATGGATTCCAATGACATATTTGAAGACGTTGATCTTCTAAATGAAAACGAAAACGAAGACGATGACGATGAAGAAAACGAAGATATCAACATGCAGGAATCATCCCTACCACAAGATCAGGAACAAGAGGACGAAGATGACAACGATGAAGACATGGATGATAATGACGATGAAGAAGATGACGAGGACGACAATGATGATGATGATCAGGATGATGATGATGACAACGACGAAGACGACGAAGACGAGGACATGGAGGACATTGATAAATCAAAGGATGACACGACCAATACAGGTTCAGAAAAGGACACCACAAAGGCAAAGCCAGATACAGACACAGATACGACGACGAAAACAACAACAACAACAACAACTGATGGTGATACCAATAATACAAAGCCATCAGGCTCGTCGGATCTTCCCTTAAAAGACGGCGATTCCGAAAACAGCTCTGGCAAAGATGAAAGTAAACCTGAACAAGAAAAGCCATCCAAAGATGCACAAGAACAACAAAAACAACAAGACCAACAATACCAATCCGAACAACCTGAACAAACAATAAGGCAAATATTAGTGGAAAGAGCCAAGACGTCTGATGTTGTGGAAGTGGCACCATTGGTTGCTATTCCGTACTCTACTCCTGTCCATTCAATGGCTATGACCAGAGGTCCAAGATGGTTATTCACTGGAGGTGACGATGGTATCATTAGAAAGTTTGACTTTTTCGGATCTGTTGAGGGGAAGGCTCCATTGACTGTGGCCCAGAGACATCAATTGGTGGATTCCATTTCATTCGGTGGTATGCTTCACTCGTACTGGGAAAATGAACAACCGTATTACAAGGATGAACTATTGACTGATTTAGTGAAGGAGCAAATGAAAGTCGCCAAGAACAAAAACAAGAAAATTGACATCAACGCCATTAGTGTATTTGAACCAAGATTGTCTCCTGTGTATTCACTGGCTGCTGAATCAAACGGGTTTTGGTTATTGAGTGGTCTTAAATCTGGTGGTATCACTTTACAATCAGTTAGATCCTCTGAAGGTACCATTCAATACTACTTCAGAGAGGGGAAACGTGATGACCAACACAGCAGCACAGTGTCTTGTCTGAAATTAAACTCATACGAGGATAAATTCTTGAGTGGATCATGGGATCAAAAGATCCTACAATGGGATTTAAACACCGGTAAAAACGTCACATCGTTCACTAAGGCCACTGGTCAATTGTCAGGTATAGATTACAGACCGGTGAATGCAGTGGATCTTTCCATCATCAATTCACAAAAGGATTCTGACAATGACAACGATAAGAAAGACGATGACATGGACTCCTTGTTTGGAGACAGTGACGAAGAAGATGAGGATAGTACAAAGGATAAACTGAAGTCAAAAGGCACTTCAGATGACAACGATGACGATGGCATTAAAAAAGGCATCAAGCAACATCAAGAAGACACTGTTAAATCTGGATTCTACGAAGGATGTATACGATCAGATAACATTTTCTTAAGTTCATCTATCAATGGTACAGTGAACATTTGGGATGCTAGATTGCCATCATCGTCCAATGAAGTTGGTAACATAGGAGTCGATGGAACATCACCGTGGTGTATGTCTGCAGTGTGGTCCAATGACGGTTCCCATATCTATGCTGGTAGAAGAAACGCCGTTGTTGATGAGTACGATTTGAGAAACTTGAAACAGCACAAGAGACAATTCAAGTTCCCTATTGCATCTGGTCCAATCAGTTGTATCAGAACACTTCCAAACAAGGAATACTTGCTGTGTGGTTGCTTGGACAATATTAGACTGTACGATTTAAGATTAGCCGATGACCATATTCAAGGTGAGGACACAAGTTCAAGCAATGCAAGCAACAGTCATCATAAGAAGAAGAAAAAGAAGATTCCATTCATGATCATTCCTGGTCATAACGGTGGTATCTTAAGTGATCTTTACGTTGACCCAACATGCAGATTCATGGCAAGTTCTAGTGGTAACAGAGGATGGCAAGGTAGAGCATCTGAATACGTGTTCATCTACAAGGTCCTATCCTCATAAATACTCTATTGTATACTGTTATATTGTATTCCACTGTTGTATAAAACCCAAAGAAATAGAAATCCTAATTGTATAGTATAAAATAGTATGGGATAGTATAGAATTGCACAGCCGTAACATTTTTTTTTGTTCCCACTCTTAAGTTGATTATAAGGTGTATAAATACAAGTAAATATATATACTATTAAAAAAACGACATTAGGAAATACTACATCTTATTTAACAAATATTACCAACTTTTCAGAAGTTTCTTGATTTAAATAGAATCCATATATTACCAAATTCATTGTTCCATTGGCTGATCCGTTGAATTCATTTACTTTTCTACCAATTCATCCCTCACACTCAATACAGTCTTATCTTTAAGCCAATTTATATAGATCATATACATGTTAGAATATATAACAGTACATTACGCAAAACAAAGTCACATCCGTTAACATATGCACAACAATGGAGGTAGACGATGAATTCATGATAGTTGATGAAAATAAAGATCTTGGGAAATTTGAAGATGACGATATTGCCACTCAAGGTGATGATGATCTAGTGGAGGTCAGTGATGAAAATGATGATGGCGAAGACATCAAAATACTGCAATTTGGAGGGGTAAATGATGATGATGATGATGATGATGATGATGATGACGAGGAATTATGCCCAGTTTGTTTAGATCTTTTGCCAAAGGCAGATCAAGTGATAACCCGTGAAACCAGAACAACTCAATATTTGGCTAGAACCAAACCATGCGATCATTACTACCATGATTTCTGCATAAAAGAGTGGTCGAAAAAAGCAAACACTTGTCCACAGTGCCGGTCAAAATTCAACACCATTGAACTTTTATCGAATAATGAAGTGTTTGAATCCATCAATATCGAGGACAAACAATTCCCAGTAGAGTTGGATGACTCTGATTTTGTAATACCCCCTGAATTTGCTGAAGAAGATGCGCTTGCCAATAGATTGCCTGAGTTTAGACATCAACACCTCGAAAATCCAATTTGTTGTTTATGTGATTCTGCTTCACGTTCAACATTCGCCATCTGTACAGAATGTTCCAGTGGGTACCATATCTCTTGTCTTGGATTGATGGATGTCAGTAATTATTACTGTCCAATGTGTGATTCATTGCAGGATAGAAACTCGATCATTCAAAATAGACGGGCATCTAGAAGAGCTGGTGCTGGTGGTAGACAAACAAGAAGAACTGGCTCCAGTAGACAATCAGGTGTCATGTCAACATTTTTACAACAGTTCAGAAGGCAAATAAGGAATGACAGATACACCCGTTTAGGCATTCAAGTGCCACAGAGAAGTGCTGCAATAAGGTCCACTGCTAGTAGACAACCTCGACGCACAAGACAAAGTACAGGGTTTAACGATGACGATGACGTTGATTATGTGTTGTTAGCAGATAGCAATAAACGACAAATGGATAGAGTCAATAGCCAGAAGAAGGAAAACAAGGAGACCAACAGTGAGGAAAACATGGCATGGAAGATATTGGACAGTTTAAACACATCATCAGAAAATAAGACTTCAATAAGACAACAGTCAGTGCCACCTGTTGAAGATACTACACTTAAAGTGGAAAAGTTTAAAAGACCTAAGCGTGGCCATCGTCAACTTTCTACTACAAATGATACCACAGTTAAACAAGCTGTTGATAGTTCTAAGACTGTTGTGATTAATAAAGAAACTGTGACAACAACAACAATGCCAACTACTAATACTACTACCACCACTACCACACAATTGACTATGGAGGCACTTTCTAGACATGATAATGCATTAGCGACTCACAACGAAGACGTCAAACCTCACAGCCGGTTACCATCCAAGGAGGTTGATACACGTCCACAGCTAACATACACACAGAAATTAATTATTCAAACGTTATTGATAAAGCCACGTATCAAACCATTACAGTTGTCGACGGGACAATATACCACATTAAACAAGCATATATCAAGAACGATATACAAGGTTATCACTAGAAACGCCAGGGCTATACGTTGGCTTATATTGTTAGAAGAGTTGACTGAACGGGAAAACATAGACCTAAGAGACAAGCACCAGATGAAAGCATTTTTAAACAGTGACATGGTGGTTGAAACTAGTGATTCGTCAGGATTTAGTAGGGACAGTTTTGTTAAAGCATTTGGAAATATTGTTGGTAAATTGGTTTTAGAGGATTTGGGTAAGAATCATATTACTTAACACTGGTGTTTCTATTTATGTATTATATAGATTGTTTTATACGCACACGTTTTTGTCTATAAAAAATGTTAATTAATGTGTCACATGATTACATTTCATTTTATAAAGAGATACATCAATGTTGGAAAGAAAAGTAATAAATAAAGTAGGAAAAATATACGAACGAACGAAGCACAGGAAAACAAAAAAGAGCAAAAAAAAAGATCAAACAAAATACAAAACACAAAGAAGGAGTAAATTAATCTATAAAATTCATTCTTTGATATTTATACAACTTTATAATTTTAATAACGATGAAAAGACTTCACAAGCACCACCAACATACAAATCCTGGAAACTGTTGTCTTTAATCTTCATATCTTTATCTAATTTATAGTAATCACCACTAAACATCAGCATCTTAGAGTCCAGTTGAATTAACGATGAACACACCCTCAACAAGGTACTGTCATCATCTGGATGTTTCAAATTGTTAATGTAATACATATCCAGTTTTCTCCATTGTCTTGTGGATAAATTAAAGTAAAAGGAATTGTCAATCAAATCAGGTCTTGAATCAGAGTCACTGTTCCAAAATGGTGCCGTCACGGATTTTGGTTCAAATTCTGGATTCAAAGCATTTTGTTCAATGTTAAGTTTGGTAAAGTATTTGTTCAATGCATCCTTGAATGGGATACATAGCTCATATTGAATAGGTTGCAAATTGATTTTGTTTAACACCTCACCTTCCAACTGTACCTGGAAATTTTCATTGTCAACATTGTGTGGTTGCAACCCACCCAACACCATTAAATGTTTCCCATGGTAAGTGGCACATTGACCACAGGTTCTTAAATTGACCTCATTTGATTTGACATGACCTTGGATCTTATGCCAGGTTTCCTCCTTCAAGTTGAAAATCCAAATATCACCCATGATTTCATCGATTCCAAATGAAATCTCTGTACCAGTTCCAGTGTTTATCACTTTTGAAAACACTCTAGATGAACCTCCAAATATGATCAAAGATTTTGACTGCACGGCCAAGGAACTGTATTTATGAACGTTGATAGCGGCAGAGGAGGCATCTGAATGTTGTGTGTTTGCCTCTGAAGTTGACGATGACTCATGACTGAAATCTGCCGATGGACTTAGTGGTAACTCTTGACCACTAGACGATACTTTTTTAGAGTGCTGCTGCTGTTGATGTTGGCGAAGGTTGCTCTGTTGATTGATTGGTAGAGGAGATGTTGGAGAATTTCTGTCAAGGGGGCTCTTACGATGTTGTGATTGTGGTATAACCTTCAGTGGAGATCTACGCTGGTCCGTCACTGATTTATACGTCGATGATTGCAAATTTTGGACTTGAGGTATCTGCTGACGGTGAATTTGAGGTTTAGGATGATGAATCTCGCTGCTAGTGGTAGTAGTAGTAGTAGTTGTTGTTGTTGTATCTGTGGACGAAGAAGACGAATCATGGGACTTGTCATTGATCATCTGTGTCAATTCTTCAATGTTGTCATTGTCAATCAAGATCATTGATGCAAACCCTCTTGGTTTAGGCCAGTTGGTACCTGGAACAGAGTGCTTGGTCAATCCTGAAAAGCAGAATTTATCGATATCGTCATCAACCTCTTCACCATTTGTGTCAATGCAATAACTGAATCGGTCAAATAACAGTTCAAATTCCCCCAGGGGAGAGCAAATCACCTCATTGGCGAAATCGTTGCCGTTCAACACCAATTCACATTTCCAAAGATCGTTCATGGCGACAAAGCTCTTGGAGTCCTCGTCGATGTTGTAACCACCAAACACATAAGCGATGGCAGGGTGGGTGAATTTCTTCAGTGATGGTGTCAAACCAAACACCGTCATTCTACTGTCATTGGGGTTATTCGTGGATGATACACTTTCCTTTCTAGTGTGGTAATTGACAAAATTACAGTTTGTATTGCTGGCACTGGCAGCGGTGCCAAACCCTGAAATGGCTGTAGATGACGATGAATCTGATGAATCATTAGCGGCAACGTTATTTTCCTCTATGGTGATACTGGACATGCCAAATGAGAATCTGGCAATGGCCTTAGCAAACAGCACAGAGTATGATGGATGCACAGAGATGGAAATCTCCTTGAACGTCGTCGACACCGTGTCGTACAACCACATTTGATTGTTAACCACTATACTTTTCTCTATAGTCACTGTGTTTTTCGTCACATCCTTGTAAGTGTTAGATAAAATGATGAATCCACCGTATAGCAACACATGTCTGTTACTGACCTTCACGGCTGATCCACAACAAGTGGTGAAGGGAACTCCGTATCTAGCGTGTTTGGAACCAGATGTCGATGAATTTGTCTCTGATGAGATATCATTGTGTGTAGCGATTTTCATGATCAACACCCGTAGAGTGGTATTGGACCCTGCAGTGTAATGGAACACACCAGGGTTGGGCAGTGATGCCAATGATAGAATCTTGTCCTTGTTCACAGGTAGGGGGAAATTGTAATCTCTATCAAATTTCACAATAACATTCTCCGGTGGGATGGTGAAATTATCAGTCAATGTACGCACATAACTTTCGTATCTACGAATGGAATAAATACCAATACCACCGAAAATCAACACCTTGTCACCGAAATTCACTGATGAATGGTATACCACACCAGGTTTACTGGTTCCTCCCATGGTGATTGGATAATTGATAAAGTTATTGAACGATGATCTATTAGGTGTCTCACAATGGCCCGATTCCTTACATTTGTTGCATTCATCATCATCCTTAGAATCGGGTTTAAACACTTGATGCATTCTGTAGTAATTCGATGTGGCAGAGTTAATGTTTGTCTCAAACAGTAACCCATCAGAGTTTAATTTGTTAAAGTATTCCACGTATTTCTTATCGGTCTCTGACAGTTCCATGTCATCCACCTCTGGTGTACCCAATGCTAAATCATTTTCAATTATTGTCTTATTGGGATTCGTTATTTTCAATTCTGAGAAGGACGGGTAACAATCTGGATGGTAAAGGTAAGAAGGTACATTGACACTAGTGGAGAAATACTGTTCCAGGGTTTTAATTTCAGCAGACGCAGTCATTGTCCCTCCAAGGTAATTCTATAAATATGTACCCGGTGGTAATTGGTTGTAGTTTTTAATGTAAAATGACACAAGTGAAATGAGATTCAAATCTAATCAAATCAAATCAAATCTAAACGTTCATTAAAAAAACGTCCGTGTGCAACAGGTACCGTTACAAAGAAGCAGACAATTTTAACTTTGGGGAATTTTATTTTTTAATTTTCCTTGTCTTACTCAGTCAGTCGTTCGCTTGAGAACAGAAAACAAAAAAATTCTTCTTCTTCTTTTGTTCTCTTTGTTCTCTTTGTTCTCTTTGTTCTTTGGTTTTGGGTTACAAGTTACATGTTTAGTAAGAATAAATATATTATTAAATAAAGTAGTAGTAGTGGTGGTAGTGGTAAAAAAAAAACATCTATTTAGCACCATAGTAATGTAAATAAGCACTCAATGTTTTAACACCTTCAATGTAATTAGCCACATCCAATTTTTCATTGATGGAATGAGCACCATCATCACCTTTACCCATTGGTAAAAGCAACACATTGGTCTTCAATTGTTCTTCAAATGTCAAAGTGATTGGAATAGATCCACCTTCTCTGGTGAAATCTGGATCCACGTTCCACACTAATTTTGTGGCCTTAGCGGCAGCGGTGAATGATTCATTGAATGGATCGGATTTCCAATAGTTACCATCATGGATCAATTCAGCCTTGATGGTGTTTGGAGATCCCAATTGAGCAAATTTTTCATTGATAAAATCAATCACCAATTTGTTCAACTTATCAGAGTCCATGTCTGGCACGGTTCTGATGGAGAATTTACCAGACACTTTAGCTGGAATGACGGTTTTAGCACCACCGGCAGAGAATGCCCCCTCAATTCCATGTAATGACAATGAAGGGTATCTCCATCTATGCATTAAAATGTCCTTCTTATCCTGGTAGATGGCAGTGTTAGAACCAGATGCAACGTTCAATTCATCAACATCGAATTCAATTGGATCGTACAATTTGGATTCATCATCGGTCAATGGAGCCACCATTTCATTGACACCTGGAATCAAAATGTTCCCCTTAACATCCACCAATTCAGCCATCACCTTGATCAAATCAGTCATTGGTTCATGGATGACACCACCAAAGATACCTGAATGCAAATCAGCACCTGGTCCATTGACAATGATTTGGTAATAGTTACATCCTCTCAATCCATACGTCAACACTGGCTTCTTGGTACCCAACCAATAATTGTCAGAAATACACACAGTGTCCACTCCCTTAAAGTACTTATCTGCTTCTTGTTCGATCAATCCGTCTAAACCCAATGACCCGGATTCCTCCATACCTTCAAAACAACAAACCAAGTTAACTGGTAACTCTAACCCTAACTTATTGTGAGCCTCGATGGAGTTTAACCAACCAATCACTGGTCCCTTGTCATCGGTGGACCCTCTACCAAACAATTTCCCATCCCGTTCCACTAAAGTGAATGGATCAGAGTTCCAACCATCTTCCAACAATGCAGGTTGAACATCGTAATGACCATACACCAACACAGTTTTCTTGTTTGGATCTTGACCGAATCTGGCTAACACAATTGGAGGCAACTGAAGGTTTTCAATCGCCACAGGAGGAGGTTGAGTGCCCAATGGTTTCAACTGAATGTCCTGAGCGCCCAATGATTCCAATTCAGACTTTAAGAAATGAGCCATATCAACAACTCTTGGTCTTAAGGATTCATCTCCAGACACAGATGGAATAGCCACAGCCTTAGTCAATCTTTCAATAAACGCTGGTTTCAATTTATTGATTTCATCGAATAATGGTGATAACGTTGATTCAATGGACATTTTATTATGAGTAGTGGAATGGAATGATCTTCTATTGACACTGTGTAATTGTAAATGTGATTTTAATTGGAATAGTTTAGTTTTACCAGTTGATGTAGCAAATCTAGAAACAGAATAAGATGAACAATTCTTTATCAACGCAGGAAACAATCTAGATTGCATTAACTGAATTGAATTGAATTAAAAGTAGAGATAATATGAATCTGTCAAAGAAAAAAAATATCAAGAAACATTAAAATCAATCAAGTCAACCACAATGAAATGTATTTATAACAGTCAAATTGTAATTGCCTTTTGTTTGCCCTTTCTCTCCTCTGGCCGTTCAAATGAATGGATAAATCGACCGGAAGATATACAAGTCGATCGTCTCAAGTTCTTAGATCGACCCATATCAACGTCGATCGACTCAATAATATCAACCAAATCAATAAAATCAATTAATCCACGGAGATCCAAACCCGCGTTTGGAAAAAGACACAAACAAACAAACAAACAAACAAAGAACAAAAAAAAAAGGTCGTGTGAAGGGGGGAATAAAACCCTCTCTTTCCCAGTCCCGTTTTAACTTTCCGTTTCCGTCGAGTAGAGTCGAATGACTCAATCTTTGATTAATGCACAGCCATGAAAATTACTTAATCAGGAAGAAGACGATGAACGATGAACGATGAATTTGATCGAATTTGAAGAGTTTTTTTTCTACAAAAGAAAAAAAAATTGGAAAAAATAGTCAAAATCAAGAGAAAAGATTCAGTCATAAATAAGTTTTGGAAGGTTTTCCTAATTTTGTGTTTTATATATATATATATATATACAAACCAAAAAAACAAAAATAATTTTTACTTCCATTGTTAATAGATCAGAATTTTAATATAATTATTTCAAATAACGTAATACAATCATGTGTGGTATCTTTGCAGCATATAAAGTTCCAGAAGTGGAAAAATTCAAAGGTAAAGCATTACAATACTCTAAGAGAATCAGACACAGAGGTCCAGATTGGTCAGGTAACGTTGTCGTTAACAACACTATTTTAACCCATGAAAGATTGGCCATTGTCGGTTTGGACTCTGGTGCTCAACCAATTGTCTCTGATGATGGAAGATACATTTTAACCGTTAACGGTGAAATTTACAACCACATTCACATTAGAAAGGAATTCCCAGATTATAAATTTAAAACCTTGTCTGATTGTGAATCCATCATTCCATTACACATTAGAGATGGTCTTGACGCTCCAAAATCATTGGATGGTATGTTTGCATATGTTTTGTACGATAGAGAAGAGGATAGAGTCATTGCCGCTAGAGACCCAATCGGTGTCATTACCTTGTACATGGGTAAATCATCATCCAAACCAGGTACTTTGTTCTTTGCATCTGAATTGAAATGTTTAACTGATGAATGTGATGACATTCAAGCATTCCCACCAGGTCATGTTTACGATTCTAACACTGGTAAATTGGAGAGATACTTTACTCCAGATTGGTGGGATGAGACTAGAATCGCTTCTACTCCAGTCGATTACAAGAAGGTTAGAGAAACATTGGAATTGGCTGTTAGAAAGAGATTGATGGCGGAAGTTCCTTATGGTGTGTTGTTGTCCGGTGGTTTAGATTCTTCATTGATTGCATCCATCGCTGCTAGAGAAACTGAAAAGGCTGCCAGAGAAATTGAATCTAAACATGAAGGTGTCGATGCCACTCACACTTTAACCGGTGTCGATGATCAAGGTCATTTGGCATTGTCTGGTTGGGCTAGATTACACTCATTTGCCATTGGTTTACCAGGTGCTCCAGATTTGATTGCTGCACAAAAGGTTGCTAAGACCATTGGTACCATCCATCACGAACACACTTTCACCTTGGAAGAAGGTTTCGATTCATTGAGTGATGTGATTTACCATTTGGAAACTTATGACGTTACCACCATTAGAGCATCCACTCCAATGTATTTGCTTTCCAGAAAGATTAAGGCTCAAGGTGTGAAGATGGTTTTATCAGGTGAAGGTTCCGATGAAATCTTTGGTGGTTACTTGTACTTTGCCAGTGCCCCATCCGCTGATGAATTCCACACTGAATGTGTCAAGAGAGTCAAGAACTTGCACTATGCCGATTGTTTGAGAGCTAACAAGTCAACCATGGCTTGGGGTTTGGAAGCCAGAGTGCCATTCTTGGATAAGAGTTTCTTACAATTGTGTATGAACATTGATCCAAAGTACAAGATGATTGATCAAAAATCAGGTAGAATTGAAAAATACTTGTTGAGAAAGGCATTTGATACCACCGATGAACCAAACGTTACTCCTTATTTGCCAGATGAAATCTTGTGGAGACAAAAGGAACAATTCTCCGATGGTGTCGGTTACTCATGGATTGACGGTTTGAAGGATTTGGCTGAAAAATCAGTCTCTGATGAAGAATTTGCTCATCCAAAGCCAGAATGGGGTGATGACATTCCAACTACTAAGGAAGCTTACTTTTACAGATGTAAGTTCGATGAATTGTTCCCATCAAAGGCTGCCGCTAGTACCGTCATGAGATGGATTCCAAAGGCTGAATGGGGTTGTCATGAGGATCCTTCCGGTAGATACGCTAAGATCCATGAAGCTGCCGTGCAAGACCAATAGATTTAATGTATTCATCTTTTCAAAAATTTTTCTTTTAGATTTTTCGATTGTTTGTTGTTGTTTTTTCTCTCTTTCTCTTTCTCTCTCTTTTTTTTTGTTGCACCCTCTTTGCCTTGTTCATATATATTTAACATAATTTTATACACAGTTTTCCATTTACAGGAAAGAATCATCTTAACCATTTAATCTTGATCATCATTGTTTTTTTTTCTTTTCCTTGTTTTATTTTTGTTTTATTTTCCCCGTTGTCTTTTTTTTTCTTACATTTACATTTCCATTTCCATTTAAATAATTTATCATTTTTTTCTTTATCTTGTTAACAGTTGTAATCGTAATCATTTTTGTTACTTTTGTTATCTCTAATAATTATTTCGACGCGCCGATCGTCCTACTATTCTCTTCTCAAATGGCATTTCTGTAACAAACACTGAAACAAAGGAAAAGGGAACTGACTGAGTAACTAAAGGGATTGTATCACATTGTATTGATCGAAAGCAAACCCCTTCTTCCCACAGAACAGTACAATCTCTCAGGTGATAAATAAATACCAACAACACACGGGTCATGTTTAACAAAAAGGCTAGCATATCATCGATTGATTCGAAGTACACCATTCAAAGGACTAAGGACTATTACAATTACCTTTGTAAAATCATCTTAATTGGTCCATCGGACTCAGGAAAGACGTCTATATTACACAGGTTCGTCAAGGGGGATTTCCCAACATTGAAATCACAGACAATAGGTGTGGAATTCAGTTCTAAATTGCTAGTGCCATCTGCTATCACCGATGAGCAGAGAAACTTTCTCATAAACAATACCATCAATGATACCAGTTTGATACGACAAAATGACCAAGTCAGATTGAAACTTCAATTATGGGACACAGCGGGACAAGAACGGTTCAGATCGTTGACTAGAAGTTACTACAGAGCTGCATGCGGTGTAGTTATGGTGTTTGATTTGACCGATAAACAAAGTTTGTTAGAGTTGAGACAATTTGTCCCCGATGTCGTTAATTTAACTGAATCAAGTGTTAGTGTCATTGTTGTCGGTAATAAATCAGATTTATCGAAGGGGTCAGATGAAATGGTGACGGGAATGAACGGTTCAGGGAATCATTGGGTCACTGATAAGGAAATTGAGGAATTTCTACTGTTTTTGGATGCACAGTTGAACCTACACGAGGAAGATGCCAGCGACAACACTGATGACGATGAAGACACCACCACTGCAACAGCCACCACTACAACCACCACCAATGGTAATAGAGTCAAATTCATCAAGACAAGTGCCCTAGATGATGTCAATGTCACAGATATCTTCCAACAGTTGACCCAATCGATCATCACTAAAATTGAATTAGGTGTGTTGAGTCCAGAAGATGCAAATTCAGGTGTTCAATACGGGAACATTGGATTCGACATTGATGGATACAGTACCATTGGTTCCCGTGCATCGTCATTGTTCAGAAGTAGAAGTGGCACCGGTGGTGGTTGGTCATCTGGGTTAACCAGAAAGAAAACCGGGATACGGTTGACCAGTACATCTGAGTACAGTACCGATGATGCTCAAACCAATAAATGGTTTAATTGTTGTTAATCTTTGCTTAATAAATATATATAATGTGACATA
This sequence comes from Ambrosiozyma pseudovanderkliftii, assembly GCA_003707895.3. Taxonomy (NCBI): domain Eukaryota; kingdom Fungi; phylum Ascomycota; class Pichiomycetes; order Pichiales; family Pichiaceae; genus Ambrosiozyma; species Ambrosiozyma pseudovanderkliftii. Next base: position 122,706 of record PPLW03000033.1, read on the forward strand.
ATTAATATTACTTGGCGTTGAAAAAATGCTATTATTCTTTTATTATTAAATACAACTAATGTACATATATAGTAAATAACAAAAACGGCAGTTGATCATTCCAACTTGTAATCAACGTCAATGATGAATGAATCGCAGAAAGTGAATCCTCTAGCGTCCGTCTCTTCCTTTGTCAAGACATCAATTACACCTTTCTCTTCTTCTTCGATTTTATTCATATCATCGTCATAATCAACCATATCGAATTCATCTTCCTTTTCATCGTAATCGATATTCTCCTCAATTTCTTCAAAATCAGGAGCTAAAGCAGACCATTTCTGAGGAATCACGATAGACCAACAATACACCATCCCAGTGTCCATCCCCGTTGCCGCAATGGAGACATTTCTGAAATTCCAATCAACGTCAATCAATTCTTCATTCGACCCTTCAAGGATCTTAATCAAAGATCCCATGCTGGTCTCCCAGATGTAAATATCATGAGTGGCACCTAATGTGGATGCACACAGATACTCAGCGGAATGGTTAAACCGTAATGTGTTCCATTGTAGTCTGTTCACTGCATCCTGGTACCGTTGCTCCAATTCAAATTCATCTTCGATAATGTTCTCTGGGAATTTGTACTGTCTCACTATTCTATCGCTTGAATTGACCACAATCTTAGTCGTATTTGGTGCAATGACGATACCCTTAATGTTAGAATTGCAAATCTTAATTGACCTCACTGTTGATTGGGTCTTTGTATCTATGATATTCAACCAACCCTTGTTGGTTCCTGTTAAAATGTATTTCCCGTCTGGAGTGATTGACACAACCAATGTGAAATGCTTTGCAATTTTCTTTATTCTTTTTGATTGATTTGAATGACTGGCTTGTACGTTGTTGGAATCTTTATTAGCATTATTATCATCTTCATCCATCTTTTCACCATCTGCATTGTGGTCTTCGTCATCCTCATCCTCATCGTCCTCGTTGACATCCACCAATGGATCAGTGCTTAATCTCTGTAAATGTTGGTTATAATTATCTGTGAAATCAACAAACACAGGTTCATCATCAAGCAATGCAGCAACATATTGAAACACATTATCCTTCATCATGATGCAATTCCAAATAGGACCTTCAAAGTAAGTGGAACGAACCACTTTTCCGATTTTCAGATCCCACAGGTTCACTATCCAATCTCTGGATGATGATAATATGTACCGACCACAGCTAGACCAACACAACGAGGTGATAGACCGACTATGACTTCGAAGCACTTTCACAATGTTACTTGTGTCTCTGTCTATGATGACTATGGTACCATCTGCCAATCCTGATGCTAAGTAATCACCTTTATCATTGAATTTGATCGATGTTGAATGGCCAAATGATAACGTCTGGGTCAACGTTTCTGGATATTCACTCGCCACTGCAAATGGATCCAACAGTGACAAATTCATAATCTAACTGATTTAATGGGTACTTGAAAACAAAAAATGATTAATGTATACGTATGTGTAGGTATGATGTGAATACAAAAGGTGCCCTTCTGTTTTTGTAAATCTACACAGAAAGATGAACAAAGAAATTTGTTTCTCGTTCCCTTTTTGGTGTTTGGTGTACGATTTCGGTGTGAGCGAACTGAACTGAGGCAATCAAATTTCTAAAGGAGAGAGAGATCAAGATAAGTGTCATTTTGTTTTATCCTTTTGGTATAGGTTGTCTTAGTATCTTAACCGTTACAAAAAGAATCTCGGAACAAGACAGTATAACGATGTACCAAAGATCATTGATATCATTGACGTGCTTGCTAATAGCATTGTTTACGAATCCATCGTTTGCGTCCGTTTATTTCTATTTGGAACCAGGTGAATCCAAATGTTTCTACGAAGATTTAGCCAAGGGGTCATTGTTATTGATCAAATACAAACTAGAGATTTCCATTGATGGCCGTACATTTTTAGACTCATCGCATGATCAGGGAACTGATTTGTTCTTCACTGTGGAAGAAGTGTTTGACAACAACCATTTAGTGGCATCACAGACCGGATCCAACCAAGATTTCCTATTCACGGCATTTGATGGAGGTGAACATAGATACTGTATCAGACCACAAGCCGGTGGTGGGTACAAATTGAACCACAGAGCTAGAGTGACGTTAGACGTTGACACTGGTGACAAATCAATCTTGGACAAGGGAGAAGCTGCCAGTGAAGACCTTTCAGCAAAGATCAAGTCATTGACCAAGCAAATGGCGTTCCTGAAAACTGAATACAAGGTTTTCAGGCACAGAGAGGAAATTTTCAGAGATTTGAGTGAATCAGTGAATGGATCCGCTGTGAAATGGATCGTGTTTCAATTCATAGTTCTTGGATTCATCTGTTATGCACAGTTGAAGAGTTTGAAGACTTTCTTTGTCAAGCAAAAGATTGTTTGATCTTACCAGTTTATGTTTACCTTTACGTTTATATCTGTATCTGTATAAAAAGTATTATATGCATTATGTATAATCAATCGCTAGTTACGAATGCAATACAATATTAATGAATTTTCTAAGAATAAACAAAATTAATTTAAGTAACAAAATGTAAAAAGGGGGAGAAGAAATAATAAAACAAAAAAAAACAAATAATTGTTGGAGAAGAAAACAGAGTTTCTTAACAAAATGTTTCAAAAAAAGATAAAGTCAAGACATTGGGGGGTAGGTAGAAAAAAGGATAGAAGATAATGGAAGGAATGTAAACTAATATACAATAAGGGGAGGAAAAAGGAAGACATGATCTATAAAAATTAGATCATATCAACAAAGCAAAGTTAAAAACAATATGTGAAAGAAGGAAAAAAAACACAACCTTTGAGAAAACCATTAAAAAAAAAGAAAAAGAGTAATATAGTAATAATAAACCAGCAAAATTTAAAACAAAAAAACTAACGGAGTGGTGAGATGAGTGAAACGTATAGTAGGAAAAGAATAACGGAATTACACTAACGATTATAGGTAACCATAACTGTTACCAGCTAATCCATTAGTTGGACCATTGTTGGTACCGTGATTACCACGGTTGTTGGTATCATCAGCCACGGCACTAGTGTTGTATAATTGAGCAGGAGAGGTTTCGTTGTTGTACAAACTCAAATCCGATCCGTTACCTGTTCCTGTGCTGTATTGACGGTTGTGCATTGGTTCAGGCAAGTTCCCGGAGTCGTTTTGAATTATTGGAGTGTTTGACTCGGATCTAGAATGTTGGTTGGCGTAGCTTTTCTTTGTAGATGGATCCAGAGTTTGCAATGCACCCAACACAGATTCATGACCTGGTGATTTACGCTTTTCATCCAAGTTCTCTGGTGTGTAGTCACTGTCACCGGTGGTATCGTAGTCAGAGTCCTTGGCAGGTAATGGAGGTGGACCACCAGTTCCGCCACCGACGGACTTACCTAGCTTGGATTTACCTCTGCGCAACAGAGATTTACCACCGGTTAATTTACTGACCAATTTAGAACCGAATGACTTCTCCTCTTCCTTGGTCAATGCCAATGGTTGATCTTGAGAGCTACCATCACCCAAGTTGTTATCGTCGGATTCCACTAAATTCTTCAATTTGTACATTTCATTGGCCCAATCGTTGTTGTGGTCCTTAGCGACTTGACCCAATTCAAACAACTCTTGAGCACCATCTGGCACAGTGGCGTTCTTACCGATCTTCTTTTGGAAAGACGTTCTATCATCCTTAGCTGGCGCGAATCTAGCATCTGGGTTCTTTGACAATAATGCAATCAGAGTGTACACAATGATAATGATCAACAACACCAATGAGAAGATAGCATTCAAGAAGAAGAAAATCAACCCCATCACCGAGGAAACCTTAGCAGGTTGGCCAAAGATACCAGAGAAGAACAAGAAGAAAAATGAGTTCAACAATGTGACAATGGACATCATGATGTTGACAATGTTAGTTGGGTAATCCAAGTAAGGTTTTGTTCTGATTAAAAACACAGTGAACACCAAGTCAATGATGAAAATAGCCATTGTTTGAGTTTTACCTGATTTTTGACCCAAGGCAACGAATAAACCCTTCACAAACACATGACAAATGATCACTGAACCGAACCAATACTTACTGGCATTGAACATGGTGTAGAAGAAACCGTACTTGTTCAACACCACTGGGTCACCGTACAAGATAGCAGCGGCATTGTTATGTGATTTCACAGAGATGGAACCAAACGTGAACGTTCTGTAGCATGCCCAACCCATGATACCCAATGACAGAATTAGGAACAACACTGCAATGACAACAACGGCGGCGGAATCATTCTTAGTGAATTCCCAAAGGGACAAGATGAACAATTGTGGGAACCCAATGTAAATGTATCTTTGTAAGATACCTTTCAAGATGTGGTTCCAATCAGCGTCTCTGTTAAACCACCGACGTTTAGTGGACACTTTCAATGACACTTTAAAGATCAAAAAGATAGCCACTAATAGGTAAAGGAACAACACGAAAAAGGTGAACCCAGTACACACAATGGATGTTGGTTCGATGTTGGCCTTCAAACCAACTCTTTCCATACCTCTCATGATCTTCAAGTATTTACTACCTTTAAGATTGTACAATTCACTGTCGTGGTCACGAGCCTCCACGTTGACGTATTGGTCGAGATACTCTCTACGACGGATGTTATCAGGGTGGTGGTCGTAACCAGACACCACAGAGGGGAAAGTGTTGGTCACCACGGTGTTCAACACTGGAGTGTCCTGCACAAATCTTTTCACTTTTTGAATCAGAATGGACACAGATGTAGTAGTCAAGTATTGAGTTGGAGTACCACCGGTGGCTTGCACAAACCATCTAAAGATCTTTTGCATAAAAGTGACTCTGATGAGCCCCATTGACCAAGCTAAATTCTCCGACCAAGCAGCAGCGATTGGAGGAACTTCTCTCACATGGGTCATGGCAATGATAACGACTGATTGGAAATACGTGAAAAGTGACACAGCATTGGCAGAGATTCTAGATGCAGAGTTCGAGTTACCAAATGCAGATAGTAATGCAGATGCCAATAATCCAATACCAGCAATCACAGCAGTGGCCCATTTGGCACCTGCATGGGACACTGTTTTCCCATTAGTGAACGATGCTTGAATGCAACCCAATTGAGTACCGGTGGAGTTTCTGACAATCAATCTGACAATTCCGTCAATGTCTGGGAATGTAAATGCGATACCTGGAATCATATTGATGTAATGGTTGGAGATGGATTGTTGAGAATCAATTTTCAAATCACCTGGATAAATTGGACAAAATTGTTTCCAGCCAATTTTACACAGATCAACAGTTTGCTTGATGATTTGGAAACCGTACGCATACACATACACGTCGGCGTAAATGTAACCAGAGATTTCTGTGGTTAAATCAATTTCATAGAACAAGGTGGCAGTGTCTGGCACAAGAGTGACATTGAATGACACTGGGTAAATCTGTGATGAATCCGAACAAGACACTAACGATGTTGCCATTAAATGTCTTCTAGCATGCACAGATGGTATCAACAACGATGAGAGTAAAGTGAATAACACGGTGAATTGTCTTGTGAATCTCATGGTGTTGTTGTTATGTGTGTATATGTGAATAATGCAAAAGTAAGGTAAAGTAAAGTTAAGTAAAAAGAAAAAAGAAAAGGGGAGAAAAAGGTTAATGAAAATAAAATAAACAATAATTAATTACCAACTAAAACAAAACAGGTTTAGTTGAAACGAACTTGAAGGTAAAATAAAACGATTATACGGATTGATAAGAAATGACAAATTTAATTGATTTGTACTTGATTTGATTTGATTTGATTTGATTTTGAATGGATTGATTTCACCGTTTGACGTTTGAAAACTACTATTGATAGAACGAAAAAAAAAATAATAACAACAACAACTGATTCAAACCAAAAACACACTTGTATTTTAATTTATATATAAATAAATGAATATTAAAACAATGATAAATAGGTGTTATTTATTGATTTGATATTGAATCAAGATCGATTGTATGTATATATGTTCTCGTCTTGTCTTGTCTTCTCTTCTCTTTCTTTAAATTTTTTTTAAAGGGGGAGGAGGCTTGACTTTTTTAAAGAATCTATTAAATTTTTTTTTTATTGATTTCAAATTGATCTCAGTAAAAACCAACTGTATATAAACGAATGAATTCAAATGAGAACAAAGGATCAAATAGTTTCTAGAAGATGTATTTTACCAGTGTATACTAGTAGTTGTTGATGAAAAGAACAAGGTAACAAGAGGAAAGAAAAAACAAGTCGTTAACAAACCAACAAACAAACAAACAAAAAAAAAAGGATCAAAACACAAGTCTACAAGTCTATATGTCTTTCTCTTCCCCCCCCCCTCTCTCTCTCTCTCTCTCTCTCTCACTCTTTAATAAGCAAATTGGCCACACACACACACACACAGAAAGACCTTGTCTCTCTCTCTCTCTCCCCCCTCACCCACGACTCCCACGACTGAGAGAAGAAGAAAAAAAAATATTATTACGTTATAGTTAATTAATACACGACCATTTCGTTTGTTCGTTTGTTCTCTGTAAGTTGTTCTATTACAAGTTTATACAAATTAAATTGAAACAATTAATATCATCATCATATCATATCATATCATACATGGTATGGTATGGTATATGGCAGTATGCATTACAAAGAGTATAGTATAAAGATTATAAAGATTACAAAGAGTAAGTAGGCTGGTTTAAATTAAGGCTGTGTTACAGTAATTAAAAATATTTTTTTTTGTCACTTTCTCCTCTACTGGGTGACATAGTTAAAATGTTTTGTTAGTGGTTACTAGTTACTAGTTACTATTTCTATTATTAGATTTATTATCATTGTTGTATTTTGTGTGTATTGTGTATTGTGTATTGTGTATTCTGTATTGTAGTTTTATTTTAATTGAATAGATCTTTTATTTTGTTTTTTGGCTTCGGTATTGGTATTGGTATTGGTATTGGTATTGGTTTGTGATGGGATGGGGATGGGGGGGTTGACTTATTCAATGTATTCAATGCATTCAACAGATCTTTCAATAACAAGAGCCACTGTGCCAGTTTTCAAACGCGGTCAAACGAGACTAATATTTGTTTAACCGGGGGGTGAACTTGGACGTGGACGTGGACGTGGACGTGGACGGTGATTTTATGAAACCGCGTTTTCTGCGTTTGTGGTCTGTGGTCTGTTGTCTGAGGTCTGTGGTGTTGTCAGGTTAATCTTACTTTTCTGTTGTTGTTGTTTATGTTGTTGTTGTTTGTAGACATACATACATACATACATACAAAGTCATGGAAAAATCATTGGTAGCAAAATGTACATTTATTTGTTATCATCATGAATTTATTCAAAATGTTAAATGGCTTACCATTCATATACAAATGTATTGTAAATTAACGTTAATGTTAAGTTAGTTAACGTTAAAGTTACAAAGAGAAATTTATAAATAGAAATTTTACACTACTTATTAGAAAGAAACGACGATAGTCGTGACGAAGCGTCGATTGTACAACGTCGATTAGTCTATCGACTAATCGACTTGTTTTCAAATATTTTCTTTATGTCTCATAGTGGACCAAACTCCGATATAATGATTGAAATCAATTCCTTTTCATATTCATATCCATATTCACATCCACATCCATTTTTAATTTAATTTAATTTAATTTACTTTAATTTAATTTCACAAAAAAAAAAAAAATTAAACCCATTATCCCCTATCTCCTTGATTGGAAATTATTTTTTTTTAAACAAATGGTAATGCGATGAATAAAATTTTAACTCGGTATACGGAAACGGATGGTAAATGGTATATAGTATACATAAGTATTCACCAATTAAATGTAAATGTAAGTGGAACGAACGAATGAGTCAATTGGATCATTGATATGATGATTATAAAAGTGTATCTTTGGTTCTGTGAATTGATACTTACATAATTATATATTGTATTATACTATATAATAAATAATACAGTATACTGTATATGATATACTATACTATACTATACTATACTATACTATGTATGGCACCCAGTAATTTGGTGCCTGTTAAATTAAGTGGACACCGGTTGAAATTGAAATTTAGGAATAAATTGATTGAACTAAATAAAAATCAAAGAATTTTGTACCGCCCATACACAGACACCCCCGGGGGGGAGAAAGATGAGGGGGTGAGATTATGATCCCACCGGGGGTGTATTGGTGTGGTGGGGACGGGGGTGGTCGGGAGAATACAAACAAGAGAGACAAAAACAACATGAACAGCCGATGAACGGGAACGGGAAAGACACGAGAACGAAAACGAGACCGGGACGAGTAACTAAGAAAAATTAAAAAAAATTCAATTTTTTTTCCTCTCTTGTCTGTCTGTCTGTCTGTCTGTGGTAATTAGCATATACTTAAGGTCAGGTCAGGTCAGGTCAGGTCAGGTCAAATTAATTCAGTTCATACATACATTGGTAAAATTTCAAAATTGTTTCCTATTAAAATCCATTTTACAATTACAATAACAATTACAATAACAATTACAATTACAATCCAATAAGATTAAATTTTCTTCATTTCTTGTATTTTCATTCCAACGATCCCCTTTCTTTCTTTCTTTCTTTCTTTCTTTCTTTCTTTTCTTTTTTTTTCCTTCTTCTAGTGTTCTCCGTTTCGATTTAAATTTCGATCAATTTTTTGAGTGCACTCCGAAAAACTTATTTTTTTTTTCTCTAGTGTAATAAAGTCCTCCTTTATACCTTTATACCCTTTTTACCCTTTTTTTTCTTTGTGGTATTACAATTACAACTACAATACAATAAAGAATTTTTATAAGTTCATACAAGATAAGATAAATCAGGAAATATTTATCATTTTTATTCAAGTTTCCAAGCAAGATTAGAGAAGAAGAAAAGAAAAAGTTTGCTGACCTTATTTGAAATTGAAATCAACACACTGTTTTTTTTTTTTTCTGCAAATATTAATTTTATTATATTCCTATGGATTCTTCACAATCCAATAACTCCGAAGTGAGTAAATCAAATGCCAATGCAATAACACCACAGTCGTCATTGTCGTTGTCTAATAATGTGATACCGTCGAATACAAATACAAATTCAAATTCAAATTCAAATGCAAACACTCCCACAACGACTGGTGGTGCTGGTACATCCGCTAACACCACTACGACATCGACACCCATCAATAATGACTCTGACCAACAACATCACCACCACCACCTTCAAACTCATCCAAAACAACAAAAGACTAATAGTCCACTACCGCCAATAAAGGATAAAAAGGGAAGATCCACATCGTGTTATCTTTGTCAAAAGAGAAAGCAGAAATGTGATCAAAGGCTTCCCAGTTGTACGAATTGTATCAAGGCTAATGTACAATGTGTGCAACCACCAAGGTACGGTGTCAACAATAAACCCAACGTGAAGGATGAGTACACGTTGATGCTGGAGAAGAAGGTGAAACAATTGGAGAAACTGTTGGATGAAAAGACTAAACGGTTGACTACTAGTTCAGCCACTAATGAACTGACGGGTTCCGCCGCTAAGGCATTGAAGTACAGAAAGATCAGTCCAATGTTACCAGAGAGTAGTGGTGGCTCATCCATGAATAATAATAATAATAATAATAATAACACCCAAACAGAGATCCCATTCAATCAATTCGATTATCAATTGAACCAACCGTTTGATGTGTTTATATCGGAAAACGACGATAAATACCAGAGTTCTATCATTGCCAATTACCATTTGAAAGAGTTTATGAAATTTGATCCGATATTTAACATTGACATCAAATTATCGAAACAATGTCTTGACATTTACTTTGCACTTCTCCAATACAAGTTCCCACTGTTAAATGAAGCTGAAGTGTTTAAATTCCACAATGATTACTACAGTAGGGCCAACACTGCACAGAAGATGAACGAGGATGATTACCATTTCAATTGTGCTAGAATGTTTTTAATCTTCTCCATCAGTACGATGCTTCATAGAACGACGGGGAAGTACAGGGGTCCTCACCCTTATCGGTTTTTCTCCTCGGCGTTGAGGCACATTGTGTTGTTCAAATCAAAGATGAATTCGTTACGTAAGATTGAAATATTGATTTTACTTTGCTTCTTGTTGATCAGAACAGACAAGGATTCCAATGGACTTTACATTGTCATCCAGGACGCAATGAAGACTTGTTTGAGTTTACATTTACACAGATCAAAATCGTATCAAAACATTGACGCAAATTTGAAAGACAAACGAATGAGATGCTTTTGGTGTGCGTATTTATTAGAGAAATCCATCGCCATTGCAGTGTCTAAACCGTTCATCTTGAAAGAGAGTAAAGCCGATGATGATCTCCCACTGTTTGATTATGAACCATCAAAGGCGATCCATCCTGGAAACGGTACCACTTTCATCAACCAATCCATCAAAATCAGACGAATCGAGGCTAGATTCATCGAACAATTGAAGATTTTAAGCTCAGCATCGATCGTCACTAGAGACCGTCTTCCAGAAGTGGAGAAATTCTTTCAAGAGCTGCAAGATTGGAGAAAAGAATGTCAGGGTTTCAAACGGGGTATTGAAAATGAAACTTTAAGTGTGTACTATTACCGATCGGTGAGAAACTTGATTCAACCGTATTTAGAATTGTTAGACCCCGAGGATAGGTTGTTCAGAGAATGTCAAGCTGCAGCAGGTCAAATCTGCCAATCGATCAAATCGTTCCATCAGAAAACCGTCAATGGTCACTCCATTATCAACATCCACACTACATTCATCGCTGGTGTCACATTGATCTACTGTCTTTGGCTTCATAGAAACAGAGACGATATGAGACGGAAATTGTTAGGCGATGATAAAAAACACACTAGACCTGCAGTGTCAGAGGCATTGTTCTCTGGGTTGGATGATTTAAGAGCTTGTTCGATTTCCCTTTATGTGATGGCGGAGAGAACAAAATTCGCATTGAGTTTCAGAGACACATTCGATGAATTGATGCATGCCACCATCGGTAATTTGATATTAAGATGTGGTCCAGACTCTTCAGAGATAATTTACAACAGCGAACCAGGTATGCCACCGGCTATTGTTCGTAAACCAACTCAACATTACACAGTGGAGTCCAAATTGAATATTAAAAAGACAGATGCTGAAAAATTAGAAGAAGAGGAGATTTCAAAGAGAAAGGGCCAATTGACTAGATCTGCCATTCCTAGAGGATTATCTCACTTGCTGATCCATTCTCCACCGACATTTCCTCACGACAATTCGTTGATTCCACCTCCATTGACAACATCCAATATTCGTTCTGTGCCACCTGTGCCAGCGTCTGTGCAGAATCAAAGATTGCCATTACCTTCTCATAATAGTTCAAATGCAACTACCAGTTCCGCTGCCCTGGCATCCCTGCAAACTCCAAATTCCATGTCATCTCCAACAGCATTAAGAAAACTCACTGGCTTAAGCAGTAATGGTAGTTCTCCGTTCCCTGTACCTGCTTCCATAGCGACAAACAACACGACGTCGAATGCTACTACCAGTGGATTGTTTGGCAATGGTAGCGGATCTAATTCCATTAGTGGAAGTTACAATGGATCATACTCATTGTCTTCCACTACAACATTAACTAATAGAATCCCAATGCCAAAGGCAGATTCGTTCGATGCTAATTCCAACAACAACAACAGCAACAACATCAGCACTACTCCAGGTTCAGGATCATTACAATCTCCAGCTGCATTTTCAGTTCCACAGGGAGTGTCCACCCCAGGTACATACATTTCTTCGCTGACTACACCTCCTCAACAACGGTCCACATTAAACACACAGCAATCCGGTCCGTACCATCAACGTCAACAGCAGCAGCAACATCAACATCAACAGACATCCTCTTCATCCACTTCTTCATCAACTACTCCTCATTCACAGTCAAACAATCAATACGCCAACCCAACTACTCCCGTCATTCCGGAACTGTTGCCGTTTGTTGGTAGAACTACTGCCATGATCAATAACATCTCTGTGTGGACTGGTGAGTCCGGACAACAAATCCCTCAAACAGGACTCGTGATGATCCATCAAAATAATCCAGGTGGCTCTGGTGCTGCTGGTAATGGTAATGTTGCGTCAGTGACTAGTCCAGCTTCTGGTGGACCTACTGCTAATGTTGGTGGTCCTGGCTTGTTGGCATCAAATGGTAACAATATTACAATTCCAGGTATATACAACAATGGAACCAACGGATCTGGTAACACAAATTCGCTGGGAACCATACCTGAAATTACTTCAATTTCTAATAATGGCAATAATAATAATGGTACATATGGATCTGTCACTGGAGACGGGTCAAATATGACTGGATTGCTGTACTCTAGTGATAACACCGGATATGGTATGTTGAATGGATTGAGTAACGGTAATGTTCCTAATGGAGATGTTAATGGATACAAGCAACAAGCTCATAAGGCAAACTCCGTGTCTAGTACAAGTGGTGGTGGACCAGGTAGCTCTACCGGAGCTAATGGAGGCAATGGTGGTGCTGGTGCTGGTGCTAGTGCTGCTGGTCAAAACGGTGAGAATATAGACCTGTTTAACAATTGGAACAGTATTGGAACTGAAGATTTCTGGAATGTCACATCGGATTTTGGTTTCCTACCATAACGCTGTACCAGTTGCTTCAATTGTATATTAGATTAAAAATTCCACCCCCCCCCTTCCATGACTATTTCATTATTTTTTTTTTATTTCTTTACTATGTTTTTGTTTGTCTTTTTTTATGAGAATATTTTTTTTCTCTTTTTTTAACTTTATTGGTAGACTTTTATTTCAATTTTGCTTGTATTTTTGTTGTTGTTTATAAATATATATATACGTGTGTACGACTGCTCTTTATTTTTTAATCTCTTTTGAAGAATATATAAAAATATATACCCCTCTCTGTCTTCTAACAATCATTCATTCATTTAATCGATGATTCCACACACGTCCAAGTGAGATCACCGATCTTAATCTCATCATCAACGGATCCAATCAATTCCTGACCAGAGATTAATTTATCAACGTCATTACCAAATTCGATCAATTTATCAAACGATGCACCGTCTTGGTGTTCATAGTGTCTGATGACACTGATCTGTTGGGTCTTCTTCGTGGTCTTGTTCCACAGCATTCCTTGAATCCATTTACCGACTTTCACGACACGGCCTTCGTAATTGCCATCACCGTGTTCGTTACCATTAGCTGGAACTATATCCCACACAAAACTGTCCCATGGCTTTGCCGATGCTGGTGCATCATCGGCTAATTGTTTCAAATCACCAGGTTTGGAATTGATAGGATCAAAACTTATCCACATTTCCACATAATCTTCCACTTTCCCAGTGGCTGGGTTCTTCATGGCACCAGTTTCCCGTCTTATTCCACTCGGTAATGTCTCAAAATATCCAGTGTCGTCAGGGATTGATGTCCTAGTTGGTGGTGGTAATTGCTTTGCAGCATTGGCGATAGATTCCTGGATGAAAAAACAATCTAGAAACTGGTGATTGAATTCAATTTTCAGTAACTTAGTCTTGTCATCGACTCCTAACACGGTTTCAAATCCAGCGAATGCCCATTCAAATGGGAATTCCTTTGTATCATCATTGATGTCCTTGTACGATCTGATGTCGATGAATTTTCCGCTAGGAGCAGTTAGCACGATCGTTTGTGTTTTCTCAGGTGTCACTTCACTCTCTGACTGCGGCCAAAAGATTGATAGTCTTGTCGATGTTGATGCCATTTTCCTGGTTATAATTCTGCTAGTTGAGTATGTGTGTGATGACTGCGTGATGACCTTGTAATTATTGGAAATTAATTGGTGGAATGGTTACTGTGTTTACCTACTTGCGTTATCTCTTGTCTTTGTCTTGTTGATGTCCCACCCTCTCGCTCTTATCAACAAAGACAAAATTGCGCATCAAAAAAAAAGAGAAATTGGATATTATCTCCGAACAAAAGACATGGACAGAAAGAAGTACATACAAATACAACGAATGGACTAAGTAAGTTTTAAACGTGGGAAATAGTTTAATAGAGACTTTAAAAGAAATATATAAATATATATAGGCATGTATATAGGTATGTAAGAAAGTTATAATTATGTATGAGTGAGTAATAGGAGGAAGGAGATGGGAGAATATGGTGAATGAAAAAAAAATGTAAAGACTTCTAACTAGTCTTTTAGAAATAAAACAATAGTAAGAAATAACTAGTAATGGGAGAAATACATTGGAACAACAAGAAAAAAAAACTGGGGAAAAAAGGCAAGAAAACAAACAAACAGAGGAGGTAAAAAAACAGCAAGCACAAATTTATCCCAACATTAGACCCTTGTTCTTCTTTTTCTTGGATTCTATTGTTATGTAAAAGTAAGCATGGTCAACGTGAACTAAAAAACAATAAATAAAAAAAAAAGTAAAACTAAATGCATGAAAAAAAAAAGATGATAAATGTTGTCAAGAGAATCAAAAGGGGAAAAGAGGATAATAAATCAGAATCAAATGTTGGAATAACTGAGTGAAAGAAAGATATGGCGAATAATTAGGTCATAACGGCAATAATAATAATAATAATAGAGGTGGGGTTAAGCATCATCAAGGAGGGGAAAAAATAAAGAAAGTAAATCACAAAGAACCAATAAAACTACACATCAAGTGTGTGTTTATGGCTTGGATCATTAATGGTTTTACCATGTTCGTCAATGGTACAGTTCTTAATTTCGTTAAACCATTCATCAGAGGCGATTTCCTTCATGGTGGCTCTCTTTGCTGGGTCGACAGCCAACATCTTAGAGATCAATGGTCTTGACGCATGAGGCAACAATCTCATCAATCTGTAAGGACCATGGATTTGTCTATGGGTCTTTGATGCAGCTTGACGACGTTCTGGCTTTTCACTACCAGAGCCGCCCTTTGATGGTTGAGTGGCAGTGGCTGTTGGAGTCGATTCCTTCTTTTCTTCAGTTTGTTTGATTTCGACAACTGGATCAACGGCAACCTTGTTTGGATCAGGCAAGACAATGTCTTCTGGTTTAACGGCAGGTGGTTGTGTTGTTTCTTCAGTGGAAGCTGGAGCTGGAGCTGGAGTAGATTCCTTTTCTTCTTCAGCAGCAGCTGGAGCAGCAGCGTCAGCATCATCCTTCTTAATGTCCAATTCCTCCACCTTCTTAGTGGTATCTTCCACAGCGGCATCAGCGGTAGCGGTGACACCAGCGGCGGCAGCTTCGGCTTTTTGCTTTTGTTCGGCAATCTTCTTCTTTCTCTCCAACAACAATTGCTTATGATGTTTAGCACTTTCTTCATAATCATGAGGAATGTCATCCTCCATGCAATACAAATTGAAACTTGGATCTTCCTTCTTTGGAGCCTTCCAAGGGAATCTTCTCAATGTCATACAACAGTAAATGATGGCAATGGACCAGATATCAACTAGTTGAGGGTCGTAACTTTCAGTGTGGGTCAACACCTCTGGAGCCAAGTAAGGATCTGAACCCACAATTCCATGAGCATAGACAACTTCATCTTCAAATGGGTATTTAAACACCACTGCAGAACCGAAATCAATCAACTTCACGATACCTTGCTTCGTCACGACACAGTTATCCAATTTCAAATCTCTGTGGGCCAATCCGACAGAGTGTAAATATTGCACACCCAATGTTATCTGTTTCATGCAACAATTGATCTCAGATCTAGTCATCTTACCGGACATAACCACTGCAAAGAAATCCACTGGAGCATACTCCATCACTTCAAAGTATTGGTTGTTTTCAGAGATGATATCCAATGTTTGAATCACGTTTGGATGGTGCAATGTGGAACCGATACAAAATTCAGCGGTACACTTCTTGGCATACTCCTTGATGGATTCATTTGGCCGTCTTGGAACAAATTCCTTCACAGCAAATGTCACACCATCAGATTCTCTAGTGATCAATCTGACAGATCCACCAGCACCGGAACCCAACATTTTCCCCATTTTACCATACTTCTTAGTCAATGAACCTTCTAAATCGTCCCAAAATTTAGGATCTGGTTTGACAATCATGTTATTGTTAGCATCGTGAGTGAATTGAGGAGTGGACACTCCAGAGCCAGCACCGGAACCAGACACAGATTCTCTATGGGATAAATCTCTTTGAGATGGAGAGTTTAACCGTTCTTTCAAACTTGACGTTGACGCAGATGAAGTCAAATTATCATGGGATTTTTTACTTGGTCTAAAGAATCTCTTCAATCCAACCATCGATGATTTCTTATCGTCGTGACTGGCAGCGGCTGGAGGAACATACGATGAATGAGCGTGTTGTTGATAATGATGTTGAGCGTGATGTTCATCAGCGATCGAATCCTGAGATGATGATCTAGCCGCTGAAGAACCACCAAAAATAGATCTTCTTGATGATGATGGAGCCATTGATGCAGCAGCGATTGGAGTAGACTGGCTGTTGTTGTTGTTGTTGTTGTTGTTGTTGTTATTGTTATTGTTGTTAATGTTGTTGTTACTACTGCTGCTGCTGTGGTGGGTATTACTTGACGTTGGAGACGCAGAATCGTGCTTCTTATGAGTTAAATTGAATGAACCGAATCGACTTGGCATTTTTTGTATAAAAAAAATTTTTTTTTTTGTAATTGTTCTATGTCAAAGATGTAAAAAAAATGTGTATGAATGGGTGTATGTATGTATGTATATATGTATGGATGTATGTATATATATAAAAAAATTTCTATCTATCAAATAATGTCAAAAAAAAATTAGCGTTGAAACAATTAAATCAATTGGAATGAACGGGATTGTGGGATGGATAATAAAACAAAACTTGATGAATATATATATATATATAAATTATCAATTATATATTGATGTTAAATGGAAATCAATCAAATGAAAAAGAAAAAAAAAACAATTTTGAGTATTATTGGATGATGGTGGGATATATTAGTTAATATATATATATATATATAGTGTGGGGAAAGAATATGGTTGAGTGTTTTCCTTTCAAAAAAAAAAAATTCCAATTTGATTTAAAACCAATTTGAAATTATGTTATATATCTACTTGTATATATTGTGTATATTTGTTATTCAATAGATGATTATTTCTTCAAATTAAAATTGAAAATAAAATTGAAGGAATATAAAATTGAATGGAAGATGAAAAGGGGTGGGAAGAAGAAAAAGGGAAATTTATTTGTCTCTGTCTTTCTTTTAAAAAATTACAACCAATTGAAAATTGAGTAAACAAATTATAATATGTATATGTGTATGTATATGTGTATATACTATCTATTTATTTATTTATGTATTTATTTGATTTTGTTGTTAATGAAATGAATCGTTTTAAATATCATATAATCATTTAATCATATAAGAATGAATGAATGAAAAAGAAGTAGTAATGAAAAAGACGGACAGAGAAGGAAAGAGAAAAACAGGAAATTATTAAATGGAAGGAAAACACACACACAATTTAATGAGAGAGAGAAAGAAAAAAAAAAATTTTTTTTGAGACAAGACAAGGAGAAGAAGACTCGAACGGGAGACTCGAACGGGAGAAATTTTTAAATTTTTAAATTTTGGTGGGAGAGAAATGGATGGGTTTTGGTTGTTTGTTGGATTTTGTTCTTTTGTTTAGTTTAGTTTAGTTTAGTTTAGTTTGTTCTTTACGTTTTTTTTTTCTTTTGGTTGTTGTTGATGGGTGGGTAGGTATTATTACAATTTAATTGGTAATTGGTAATTGGTAATTGGTATGGGGTTATAGTAGAGTAGATGGTGTAAATGGAAATGGAAATATAAATGTAAGTGTTAGTAGTACTAGTAGTACTAGTAGTACTAGTAGTTCTAGTTAAACTATCTATATAACTGGATAAAAATATAACCACGCGGTAAAAGGTGTTTACCCACCGAGACCGTAACCGTAACCGTAACTGTCTCCCCCCCCCTTTTCCCTCTAATCTACACTACACTCTCCCGTGTCCCCCCCCATCAGTCCACCCTCCGTCCACCCCACTTTAGACTCGAGCCTGCCAGCCAACGAGCCGATTAAAATCTTAACTCACACACAGAATAATAAATCATTCCACTAAAAAAAAAAAAAAATTTTGGTTGTAATGTGTACATAATAAGGAAGGAAGTAAAATAGTGTTATTATTCTTGTAATGTATGTAATTGGGGATGGATCAATGGACCAATGGACCAATGAATTATGGTTGGTATGTTTAGTTAATGTTAATGTATTAATAGTCATAGTATATAATTTGTTATATCCATGGATTCATCGATCCATTATATAAATAAATAACAATACATTCATTGAAATGCATATTGATTGAAACAATGATGTCTAAATTTTTTTTTTCTTTTTTTTTATTCATTCATTTATTTCCTGTTTTTACTTTGATTGATTGATTGATTGAGTGATTGATTTTAACGATTTCGATTAAATAGATACAGGATAATTCATCGTCTGGTGGGTTAATCGGAAAATTTATCATTCTCATATATATATAATTACTATTACAAAAGTAACAACACAATAGTTTAAACTTGTTCCTTTAAGGTCCAAAAGGCGGCAAACTCGGATATCTTCGTTCCTTTTTTTCTCTCTCTCTCTCTTTCTCTGTCTGTCTGTCTGTCTTATTATTTAAATTAATTATTTCTTTATTAAGGGAATTAAAGTAAAAATATAAAGAAAGTAACGTAACGTAAAGTATAAAAAGTTGAAAGATTGCTAATTATTATTGTATGGTGTTATGTGGCACAGTGAAGTTTTTAATTGTATTATTTATATTCATAGTTTGTGGCTTGTGTTCTGTTCAGGATATGTGGCGAGTGGCTAATTAAATACCTATAGTACAAGTTTATTTATATCTTTATTTATTATTATATACATGTATATATACAAAACGTTTTGGTAAACATTTTCTTTTTACTCAGTGGTGGTGGTACTGGCTCCAAGTAATCCAATGTCATTGCCTCTATCGATGGATTTAATCAAATAATCAATCAATGACCGTCTTAATTGCTCTTCGTTGATAGTTGGTAGGAAATCATGATTACTGACAGATTTAGCCACATTGATGAACCCTTGATCTAAATCAATCAATCCCCTGGTTAAATTAGCATGGATCAATTCTAATTTGTTCAATGAATACACTCCTCCGTCTCGAACAAGTAAATAATCATCAATGATGATCTCGTTTCTCTTTTGAATCAACAACTTTCTCAATTGGCCCTCAGAGTTTAATTTGGAGAAAACCCCCTTGTTCACCAATAATAAATCACACATGGCATTCAATTCAGATTTGGTCATGATAAATGGGTTACGGTGTTGTACATCGACTCTGGATTCACCGTGTCTCATTGTGATCAATTGCTTTTGTGCCCTGTTGGCCCTACTAAACACTCTAGGAATTAATTTAGGAACGACACATGTACTAGGAGTGATCTGGGGGAAAATCAAACACACCACTAACGTCAATTCCTCAATCAACATGAACAACAATCCAAAGATTGGTAATTTGATGAAATCGTGTCTATCCCGTAACACTCTTTGGAAATCAGCTCTCGTGAACAAAATCAGATCTTGATGTTTACGTTTAAATTGTGTGTCCCACACTCCAGAGTATTTGGCTCTGTTATCCATGGATAACGATTCATCCTCTGTCAATCTCACCATCGATGCCATCTCACTGATGACATGGTCTAGATTGTTCCTCTTCAATGTTAACTGTCCCGTTTTAAACACTCTCTGTGGAACATCCAACAACGACCGGATGACAAAGTGTTTCCCATCGTAATACTTCCCATTCAAGTACCTATGGTTTCTCCACACATTGTAAATACCAACTTTGAAAAATTTCAAGAAATTCATGAAAAACTTGTAATTGATGATCACTTTGAAATACATAGATTCACTCAACATCGACCGTAATAGCTTTTTACCACCACTGGTAGGTTGCAATTCATTGGCATCGGTTTTGATCCACTGCCACACTTGGTCCTTGGATAACAACATCTGATATTGGGATAGGGTCTCAGTGGCATTCAACTTATCCTCGGCATTTATCACTTCCACTCCATTAACATTACTCAAATCATCGTTGGCATTCTTACTGTTAGCTGTGGCTGGATCACTACTGGCAGTCCCACTGATCGCTTGTAAATCTGTAGTAGATTTCAACTGTTCAAACTCTTCAGGTTTAATGGTCTTGGTTTCGTTTGCATTAGGAATCACTTGACTGATGGCATCTGTTTGATTGAATCTGACATTCAACGGTGAACAACGGATGGTCATCTTCGGCCTTGACGCCATCATGATGGATGGCACTATCAATCTACTGCTTCTAATCATTTAATTCGGTTTTGATCCTTTGATTTTATTTACCAGTTTCTTAGTGTAAATGTATAATTATATTGTGTTATCTGAAATGAAAAAAAAAATATATATATGAAGAAGAAAAAAAAAATAAGGCTAACAAACAAGACCATACCAGTTATAAAAGTAATTCCCAGATGAAAATGGAAATGAAAAAAAAAATTGGAAAAAAAAGGCGAGAGATCCCAGCTAGCTAAAAGGTTATTTATTTAAATCATGGATGGCTTATCAGCAGGGTCCATTCCATAACAAACACCAAATTCCCTGTATTTACTCTTTAAATAATCAATATGATTAGCCAATGAATCCGTTCCGACAAACTCGTCATTAGAGAGTAATTCTGACATTGTGTTTTGTTTGGCCTTTTGTTTCCAAGCTTGATCAAATGTCCGCTTCACCTTAATGGCAGATTTAACATCGAAAAATTGAACACAGAATGCCATCTTAGTGGACACAACAGGGGTGATCTCGACAATTGATCCAAATGGTTCAAAGTCACCTTCCAATTCTCTTAGATGTAATGCGTCTTGGTAATAATCCAATGGTGCAAGGACCCGGTACTCTCTTTTTGCCTTTTTTCTTACCGGTCCCGTCCTTGGCTCCAGCTGGTTTTTCAAGGTCCTTGTTCTTTGACTTGCCATTGGCTGGTTCAAATTTGGATTTCTTGCACATCCGTTTGAAGATCACAAACCTTGAGGCATACTCAGGTGGTCCCAGTGATTGATTGGAATTGGACGAATCGCCTACTTCAACAACAATTGACTTCAATTCGTTGTCGATCCTTTTTTGGTTCTTCTTGGATATCCAACTGGTAAGAATAAAATCACCATTCACTTTAAACATTCCTGTAGTTGAATACTCCATGAATGAATATGCACCTTCATATTTCTGGAAATACAATGCCACAGAGATGGTTTGCCAATCAATCGGTTTATGTAGTTGGTATGAAACTGGAGCAGATAAATTGTCATTGTTGAGTAATCTGATCTTTTCCAATTTTCCACCGAAAACGTTACTCAAAACGGTACTTAAACTGGTACTGTGTGAGATCTTGTGAAGAATAACCATCTGTGAGTTCATTGATAGTTTGTTGTTCCCATCAAATGCTTGCATCTTTGTATTGATTGGCATGTTGTAGATGTTATCACTAACTTGTGATAAAGCATTACCATGAGCACCAGAAACAGCTGCATAAACAGCACTGGCACCTGCATTAGTGGTAGTAGGTCTTTTTCCAAATAATGACCCAGACATTGATTGTGGTGCAGCCTTGCAATCTTGACTGTTCTGTGGAGGAACTGTATCAGAACTGCTAGTTTCATTCAAGTTGTATTCATTGAGTCTTTGTAATAACTCTCCCTCTTTGAGTAAAAATGCTGGATCCTTGTCTGGAGTTTTTGCAGGGATCTTCCAGTCACCAAATAAACGTCTCCCTGTGTTGTGTCTCACAGTGTCGGATTGAGTTTGATAATCATATTCCTGATCATCATTACCGTTGTCCCTCTGTGACTTTGAGTGACCATATCCACCTTGGGATCTTGAATGATCGTTTTGTTTGTGATCATAAAGCGTATCGGTTGGTACCAGTTTCTGGTCCAAGTCATTAGCAGATTGATCCAATTCTGAGGTAGATTTCCTCTTTTTAGAATCGATGAACAAAAGCGATTTGGCAAACCGTCTAAAGCTCAACTTATCATCCTTAGTGACCTTGTTTGTAGCAGTGGCATTTGCGTTGACATTCTGTGTGAAACACAGACTTGGATACGGTCTGATGTCTTCTGAAACAGTGGGAACGTTGTGGAACTTTCCCTCCTGTCTGGTATACCCAAGCATGAGTGATGGAATCTATTGTTGTTTTCCGAAAGCAAATGCTTTTCCTGTTGTATGGTAATTGCTGGATGGGGATATTGTTCGAAAGGAATAAAGTCAACCTTTTTATAAAGCAAAGATATTTATTGATATTGACGTTCCTGAAATTGGGAATGGAGATACTGGAAAAGACAAAATCTATTAAAGTATGAATATAAATTAAACTGTAAATAAACAAATAATATATGTAAATAGTACAAATTGAACAAAAGGGAACTGGGTTAACAAGAGAAGAGAGACGAAACAAAGAGATGTTGTGTGCACAGCCTTACTCAGTCCGGTACCTTTTGTCTGTCTGCCTGTTCACATTACTTACACTTTGGTTCTCAAACTGACAACGTCACCGTATCTGGATGTATCACCCACAATCAACTCTCTTAATGCCATCGTAGCATATGTAGATGGTTGTAATTGCATCTTCACAATGACTGCAGTCTTGATACCGTCTTCCTTACCGTCTAAAATTTGTTGGACCTTGGTTGTTTCCAATTCACCTCTTTTTTCAGCTCTTTGTTTGAATTGTAAAATCTCCAAATCTGTTCTCACTAGTGGGCCAGACACATTGTTGTACTTTCTAATAAAGTACTCCAAGTTGCTGGCCTTTGCCACAACTTGTCTGTAAGACCCAGCTAAAGAAAATTCTCTGACTCTTCTTGACATTTTAAATGGATCCAAGTTGTCTTTCGCCATCACTTCCACGTAAAGATTTCTTAAGGCTTTATTTTCTGGGTACAATACGTCAAACCCTGGAGTTGGTAACACGATATCATGGATGTCAAATTTCCCAGATTCAGCTTCTTCCTTAGTCACTGGTCTAGCTCTAGCAAAAGTATCCTTTTTAACATCTTCTTGAAAATCGTCATCATCTGGATCTTCAGAATTGTGCAATTCTTTTTCTCCAGTTCGTTGATCATTCTTATTGTTTTTAACCAACACCAAATCACCAGGAACTACAGTCAATCCAAACAGCTGGATTCTTCTTGACGCAACAACGTTCCACACGTATGATTGATATGCATGCCCGTACATGATCCTTAAATTTCTTGGGATTCCCATGATAGCATTGAAATAGGAGTTTGCTGAATATTCCCCATCGGATTCCTTTTCAGCTCTTTCCAATCTACTTAAAATAGAAAATTCAGCACTGCATTTTCTAGGCATCTTCTTTAACGCAGCAGATGCATCCTTTGTATCCTTCCAAATCTTTCTAGCATCGACCGAACCTGGGATAACGATGTCTTGTTCACTTAAAATCAATTCACCTGCACTTTTCCAATTTCCCTGAAGGATTTCTCTACCAACGTCATGAGTGGAGATAGAAAAAGTACCAAATCTTTGCATACCAAAGTAATTGATGAATCCATCTGTACCAAGAGAGTTCAAAATAGGCGTAATTGATTCTTCTATAGTTTTCCCCGTTGTTGGATCAACCAATTGTGCATCCTTGATGGTGATGATGAATTCATTACCTTGTAAGTCTCCAAGGTTCACAGGAACATTCTCATACTCAAACCCACCAATCTTACACCCTTTCAATGCCTTGTTCAAATTATTCACCCTCTCCACAGATAATCTCTCCACAGACGCTCTTTGCACGGTAACACCTCTTCTGTCCTTGGTACCGGCGTATTTGATCCATTTCACAGGAATATTCAAGAATTTAGCCAATAACCCAGCGATCTCCATTGTTTCTTTATTTTCCTTGTAAATAGTAAAATGTAGGAAATTCTTTTGATTTCCCAGGTTGTGTGTTAAACCATTACTAGACTCTGAACCATTGCTTGACTTAGTTCTGTCTCTTCTTCTTTTTCTGGTGTTACTTCTATTAGATAATCCAATTTGAAAGGTGTTCTTTTCAGTAGTGATGGTATCAAATTTATGATCAAACGCTTCTCTTATTAATTTATGGATTTTAGTACGTTCCTCTTTATCATCAAATGTTTTTTCAGTTTCCATGTTACTCCCAGTTGTCAAAAGTTCAACCAATTTATTTGTATCACTTTCACCAAAAAATTCATTTAATTGAGATCTGTATTCATCCTTCAACACAAAGTTCTTTTTTTCATTTTCTTCTTCCTCTTTTCTCTTTAAGGCTTCTTCTTTTTTCAATCTTGCTTCTTCCTCCAATTGTTTTGGATCCTTTTCCTTCACTGGGATTCCTAAATCATTCAAATGGACCACATTACCGTCAACGTCAATTTCGTTGACTAAAAAGTCGGTATACCGTTGTTTTAAGTTACCAATTATTCTTCCAGGTCCATTGTATATAAATTCAGTGATACCAACATCTTCCTCTGTATTTCCAGTTGATTTATCATTGTTGTCACTGGTAGTGTTGGTGTTTTCAACAGACTCTTCAGTCTTTTGAACTTTAGCCGGTCTTTCTTCTTGATCGAGTGCAACAACGTTCTCTTGATTTCTCTTCAATTCATTTGTTTCTTGTTCCGACATTGTACTCAGTTGAATTAAGGTGTTAAAGAGTGAAGAAAATAGTAGATATAGTCGTATTTTACAGCAAAATCAACGTACATAGAAGAAATAACTGATATTAATGTTTACAAATTCTAAGTAAAAAAAAAAATTTTGAAAATTTTGTGGAATAACGCCGCAAAGCTACATAGCCGTTAAAAAATTTAAGATAATTTAAATTCAATTCAATTCAATTCAATTCAATTCAATTCAACTCCTTATTTGTTTTTCGATTTCTTCAAAAGGTTTCTTTGAATTCTATCAAACTCATCATCAGAGATATCATCATGTGTTCTTTTCTGTTTAGATGCCTTTGTCTTTGAGCCCTTAAATTTGCCTTTACCCTTAGACTTACACTTTGGTTCATTTTCATACTTTGCTATTAATCTGTCAAATACATTGTCCTTTTTATTCTTAGCCTGTATCAATGCCCTTAATGAGTCTTCCCCATCATCACTTGATACTTTTACTTTATGCTTAGCTGATATTTCCTTTAACAATGCTTCCGCTTCCTTAGCTTCTTTAACTTGAGCCTTTGTTTGTTTCAACATTTTCTTTATTTGAGTGTCTCTTGTACGTACGTATTTTCCCCATTTAGGATATTTAGAACCATCATCCAAATCATCGATTCTACTGGTGACTATATCAAACACTCTTTTCTCTTCATGTTTAGAGAAATCCAAATGAGGAATCATTTCAAACAATTTCAAAAAATCACCCTTCACTTCAACCAATGCCTCTATGATATCGGTCAGTTCTTCATCTGAATTCTGATATTGTTTCTTATCTTCAGCAATTAGCTGTGGAGTGATCTCCACTGTGGGGTCCCGTAATTGTTCAAATAACTCTGACCAATTAACTTCACCATCATCATCTATTGAAGCTGCCTCTAATGATCCAGTTCTGTCGTATCTGGCACGGGCATTGGCATTGGTCAATATGTTGTAACTGAATTGAATCCTGTCAAATTTCACTTTATATTCGTCTATTTCGTCCGGCGATAGATTCGAGGAATGTTTATCAGGGTGGTACTTCAAACATAGCTTATAATATGATTTCTTGATCTTGGGTAATTCAGCAGTTGATTCCACGGACAATTCCTCATATGGATTCAAGTCTGGATATCTAACGGTCATTATGTCTTTATCTTATTATTTAATTATTTATTGTGATTGCAACTGATTTAGGAGATTGTAGAATTACAGTGACATGATTCGTAATTGGTAGTTAATCTCTCTTGAAACAAAACATGTTTTCTATGTTAAAATGGCAAAAATCAAAACGCGTCAAGTCGGAAAAATTGATGAAGAAACACCGAACGACCGATCCGATCGACTCACTCTTTGAGAGTATGACTTGTATACTTATAGGATTTATAGTTATAATTTCAGTAAAGCAATTGTATATTATAAGTAAAAACAATATTAATCGAATAAAAATAAATGGAATTCTATTGTCATTATGTATCAATGATCACACTCGTTTTTTTGAATTTCGAATTTTTACGATAAATGTTCAAAATTATGTAAATATTGTCTTATTTACTAAACCAATCTAAATATAAATAAACGGAAATGACACAAATACAAATTAACCAGACAGACCTAAGTTTACCATGACAATCAACCAATGAGAGCCGTATTCAACATGCACATTTGTTCAATCAATGAGATTGGGAATCGCCATTTAAATCAAAGGTCGAAGAACTGAATTAACAATGTGTATCAATCAAACCAAACGGACCTGGATTCTCCACAATTGATGGGTGAGACCATAATTCTGCCTGAGAAATAACCAAAAAGACCTCGGTTCGCCATGTAAATTACAGAAACAGACAGAGGTTTGACAACACAATCGACTAAAGAGGCCTGGATTTATAAACCAAGCAGACCTGATTTCTCCGTGTAACTTAATTCATTATGAGAACTGACCGAAAATTTCTATGAAACTTGACCAAAGAGACCTGGGTTCACAATACTACCAACACACATGTCTGGATTTATTGACCATTGGAACTTGGTAGGTCCGGATTCATCATACAAGCAAATTAAATCCATGACTCCAGGTGTCCCAATAACACTTGTCAAATAAACCAGGATGCAAATCAGGTCTGGAGAATCAAACAAACTTGCTTCATAAACGAATTAAATTCAAGTAATACTTATGTATAATACAGTTTTTTCACTGGTCACATGATTGTGTTAGATCTTTTACACCAATTAGTCACTCTTTACTTTACTGATTAGGTCTATAGCAAATAAAACAAGAGGAAAATCCAAACAAGGAGGGAAGGACAAAGAAGTTCAAAAATCGAACTCCTTTGTCCTGCTTAACATGGGAGCGACGCACGTCGATCGGCCATGATCAATATTGATTCAAATTGTACAGTTTCCTCAACTACTGGTTATTTCACCAATTCAATCATAACCAGTTGGAAGCTACTACATAGTATGTTACGTGTTGTTACTTATTCAATAAGTTAAGACAAATTTCTTTTTAAGTTGATTTTATTTGTATATATATTAATTCGCAAAAAAGAATAGAGCACAAAGCAGAGACTGGAAAGAATTGGATGGAACATGGATGTGATGAGTGATGGGACATAGGAAACAAAAAAATAGATACTACTTGAATACTTAATAATCCAACACATAGGAGTTGATATCCACTTTTCAAATGTGATAATGCATCAAATGTTTTGGAAATTCTTATTCTCCTCCATCAGCACATTTTTATGGTCAGCAGGATTAGCGGCAGATTCATACAAGGTGACGATTGGATCCCTTGTCAATTCTTTAAATTCACCTCTCAATTCCATAGAGTAAATGATCAATTGTTCGTCGTCATCGTCAGACCAATTATTCTCTAAAAACACAGTCAATACATTGACACCACTGAACAAGTGTCTTGGCAAGAAATGTTCCACAAACGTATCATCATCGGTGTTACTCCTCACGAGACCGTTTGATTCATCTATCCCCACTTCTGGATGTTCCACTGTGAATGTTGGTTTGATGGACCCGATGGAATCAAAATCTAAATTGTCATGATTTTTGTAAATTTTGATAACCTTCGGGCAGTTGTTGGACAATTTAGACGTTCTTAAAATAATACTGTATAACTTCACAGTGACCCCATTGAACGGAATTCGTAGAATCATTTGATTGTCGGCATCAGATTTAAACACTGGTGTTAATTCATATTTCCCATCAACAGTTTTAAACAATTTAGGTAATTCGTTGGATGGATTCTCCACATTGAACCCAACTAAATTCACTGTGTTTATCTTTGAATTCAATGATTGTGATGGATTGGTTGGTATCGGGACAGCTTCATGTTGATGGTCATGGCCGTGTCCATGTCCATGCCCATGCCCATCACCTCCATGGTTATGGCCGTGCAAATGGGCAACATGCTCATCGTGACATTGATGCGACATTATTGTAGTTGTGTGATATGTAAAGATACAATTGATAAGAGTCTTAGTGTAACTTCTCTATCTATAATAAATATAACTTTGAGATGGAACAATCGATCGTTTTTAAACTGTAAACCCTCCCCCAATATATATATGTATAAATCACAAGTACAAGTGACCAAATTTGCCTTTTAATAAAGTCACACTTCACCTTGGCACAGCCCGATAATGGACTTTATTTTTTTGTTTTTTTTTTTTTGAAAGTCTTTTAAGCAAATTAAGAAAGTTAAAAACAAATCGGCTATACAGAGAGTTATGCAATCGGTTACAAATGTACAAACACACTGGCTACAGTTACATCTAAGTATTGTGGTAGGTTAATTAAGATATAAATCGATAAATGGATTTACGAGTTGGTGAACCAAAGAGGAAAAAGCAAAAAAAATTGCACAAACCCCCAGCAGATATAGATTCAGATGATCACTTAACTATATCTACACAAGCTGATGATGATGATGGATCTATTACTGATGACGATAAAGATAATAAAGGAAAGAGTGGTATTTCATACAGTGGATCCGGTCAATCATTGACTGACAGTTACAGCATACGCTTTTCAAACAATTTAACCATTGATTCCCAATTTGGTGGTTCACTGAAAAAGATAATCATCAAACAAAACGACAATATAAATAAACGGTTAGATCAATTGTTTAAACATTTACTACATGATAATAATGGAAGTGGTAACAATCATGATGATGATCATGTCTCTGGTGATGGTGAGGATCAACACCGGGGACGTGAAGTGGAGGCGTTGCTGGTGGCTAGAGATCAGGGAATTCAGAAGCTGGTCACCATTGTGGAGATTATCAAACAAAAATTACTGCAACAGAACACACACGATGGCAAGAGGAAGAGTAAAAACAATACGAACCAGGCAATGGCTATTGGGAACAATTCATTGAAATCCAGTGTTAAAAACGATCGAATTGCCAAATTTGATTCACAAAAGAAAGTTGTCATTGGTGATGAGGAGATTAAATTAGATTCATTTCAATTCAAACAATTCAATTTGTTAGACTTCACCAGTATCCAACGATCCGAATTACACAGTAGGAAACGTGGGCATGTCAATGATGAGCTGGAGGATGATGATGATGATAATGGCACAGGTGATGTTAAATTGAGAGATCGGTTCAATGCTAATGAATTGCAATCATTGAGGATAGATAAAACTATCATGCTTCCTGTTCTGTATGTGTATTTGAATTTCACGAGCTACGATAAATTACCTGCTAAACTATTGATGAAGTATGAGAATTTGATTAAACATGGATGGAGTTTACAAGAGGAATGATATGTGTTTGCTATACGATTGATGTATTTTTTTTATAGATTTTATAAACTAATATTAATGATAAAAATTTTCTTAATGTTATCTTTACTTTCAATTGCAAATGTTGCCATACAATACTACAAATGCACGATATGATATATAGACACATATATATATTTATATATTGAATTGAATTTGAATTAAAAAAACAACAAAATAAAAACAGCTAAAACAAAATATAGCATTTAAATAAATAAATAAAATCAATTTAGTGTTTTTTGTTTCCTTATATGTATATATGTATATATGAAAAAAAAACAAGTGTATGTGAGTAAATGATTTGATGAAATGGATATAAATATATATGGAGGTAACCATATTCATGAAACTTCTTGAGTTATATGTTGTTATATTTGCTGAAAACATTTTGTAAAATGGTAGTTTTTAATAATAATAATAGTAATAATAATAGAGATGAGATGACATAAAGTTTGGATTTGAATTTGAATTTGAATTGGGGGGGTTGAGGAAATAAATAAGGCGATATAGATATAGATAGATATAGATATAGATACATTTATTCTTCGTCCTTCTTGGATTGGAACTTATCAACGGATAAGTTACCTGGGAAGGTACCCTTTTCTCTTTGTTCATCCCATTCTTCAATCCAAGAAGTTGGACATAAAGATGAGAAAGTTTGGAAGAAAACCTTACATGGAGCAAATTCTTCACCCTTTAAAGCAACACACTTGTGGTAATCCAAGTATGATTGGTAACAGTGCTTGGTTTGGTTTTGTTGTGGGAATCTGGCATCGAAACCTGGGGTGTGTAACTTCAAAGTGGATGATTCTTCAGACATTGTTATATGATATGTTATATGATATGTGATATAGGAATTAATATGAATATTGTCTTCCAGGGAAATACGTCGTGTAAAAGAAAGAAAAGATTGGGTTAAAACAGTGTGTGTTTTTTTTGTGTGTGTCTGTGTCTCTGTGTAACCAACCAACCAACCAAACTCACTTCACCATTCAAATTTTGAGAAAAATTTACTTAAAAAAAACTGTCTGGTGTACGGATGTTCCACTGTTAACGAGCGCGTGGAACAGCCAAACAAAGTGCAAATTGGCGCTCGTCTGGTAGGTAAAAATTAGGTGGAATGATTTTTCAAACCAGTGAAGAGCCAATTCCCGCTCTCTGATTGGTCAATGAGAACATCTCTGCACCCAGTGTTTGGATGATGTAATGGCTTATGTAATGCTTCGGAATAATTTTTTTTCTTTTTGTCTCTGTTTGTTGTGTTCTGTCTCTGAAAGATTTAGAGGATCTGTTAATATCAGTTGGTCTGTGTTGTTGTTGTTGTTGTTGTTGTTTAATGGTTATTTTATCTGTTATTTGCCCAATTCGAAAATGTCATCAGGTAGGTGTATGTATACTGTAATGGCTTTATTTCTTTGTTTTTTTTTTTTTTCATTACTAACAACAAATAATGTATAATTAGTGAGTGCATTTGCTGCTTTGAATAACTCCGACGATGATATAGATGATGATGATGACAACGGTATCATCTCATACACTCGAAATCAATCGGAGCAAACAGATATTTTAACCAGTTCAGCCATTCCTCAAGAAATTAAAATCAATTTCGGTTCTTTTCCATTGAATCCCACAGGTAATTCCACGTCGTCTAATTCCACGTTCCAACGGACTCCATTCAACGATAATAGATCATCGGTGACACCGATCACATCGTCTAATTTCAAACCAAACGATGATAACCTCATTTACTGTGATGATCATGTGATTGTAGGGTTGAAAGTCAGTGAAATGTTGATGATCAAGGGGCAATACACAGTGACTGTGCAACGAGGTGCCATCTTGATTGATTCCATCCCATTCCATTCCAATCCAAGTGTATCCATACCGATCAATGGCAATTCTCTGACTTCTCTGCCCTTGATTTACTCCACTCAAGTGACGGATACAAGTTTAACCAATGACACGAGAAATGACATCAACGATCATTTGTTCTCGTCGGATTACAAATCAGTGATCAAAATCACAAACGTGTTCAATGGGTTAGAGACAATTGGTTGTCTTTATCCACAATTACAAAACGTTTACCCTAATTGGAATGACAACGACAACGAAGAGGAACTAGATGCATCCAATGATGCTGCCATTGCACCGACTGCAATGTCAGACTTTGAAAAATCATTCTTTGGTTACTCGTTCAAAATCATCCTATCAAAGAGTGAAAACGTCGGTACTTTGACTTTGAAAAGCTGGAAAACTCAAATAGATTCCATATTCAGCCAGTTTCAAGATCATCACCTTCCGACAAATGACCAATTGAGGATTCTAATCATTGGTCCCAAGAATTCCGGTAAATCTACGTTTTTGAAATTGTTGAAGAATAAATTAACCCTAGCGGAGAATTTCCTTTACTTGAACGTGCTAGACATAGACCCGGGACAAACAGAGTATTCATACCCTGATTGTATCTCATTGACTCGTCATGAACAACCACAATTTGGATTCCATTTACCCTTCATCCGGTCCAACCAACGCAATATCATTAAAAACAGTTTCATCGGGTTCAACACTCCACAGAGAACCCCTGTCAATTACATCAACAAGATCAATGATTTAATACAATTGAACGGTGATTCCCATTTGATCATCAACTCACCTGGTTGGATCAAGGGATTCGGAATCGAAATACTAGGGCAACTGACCAAGATCGTCAAACCGACCCATTTGATTTATTTGAACAACAGTGCCAACAATCTGGGGAACACCAACGATGATGCTGCAACTACAGAGAATGAATTACTCAACAAATTGTACTACGATAATTTGATCAACGTCCAAGGGTGTTTATTTAATACAAATTATAGCTTGATCCGGTATTCACCAAGTCAAATTAGGAATTTCAAAACATTAGCATCACTGCATTACTCCACCGCTAATGATACATTCAAATTCGATCCATTGATTGAACAACCTCCACTTAAGGTTTCATACAATGATCAATTTACCAGTGTCGATGATTTGTTGAAATTCCCGGGGATCGTTGGTGTATCGATATTGGATTCATGTAACATCAACCATGATGATCTATTGACTACGTTGGAGGCACAGATTGTGGGGCTGTTTGCCATTAAATCAGATGAATTCAGTGTTGAATTCAATAAGTTGATATCCCAGGGAGAGATTAAATGTAAACCAGGGACATTGAATCTGATCTCCTGTAAGGACAACAGTTTGTTCTCTTCGTTGGATGTTGAATATCTAGGTAGTGCATTGATCCATTCCATTGACTCTTCACAAAACTGTGTCAATTTGTACACTCCAGTGGACCCAAATTCACTTACGAAAAGATTCAAAGACGGTGATTACAAACTTGTCTTGATTAAGGGAAGATCAGATCTTCCTACGGAAGAGTTGGTTCCCAAATTCTTGATAGATCAACGTAGACGGTTAAGGGGTAAGAAACGGAAAAACAGTAAATGGCAAAGAACCGGTTGTGAATTACCGTATGTTACGTTCAATGGTAATCTCGGTAAAGGTGGTAAAGTGGTCAACATCAGAAGAAACATCCAAAGAAGAGGACAACAATGACTAATGACTTAATTCACTTGTAACATTTTTACATATAACACTTTGCTAAACTAAATACCAGTCATTCGATAAAACAAATATAAGTAAACATTTAAAAACAGATACATTGTGTAACCGGTATCGTAATACCGAATCGGGTAACAAACTCCTAATCTTGTGCGCAGCGGATTTTGCCTGTCGTTTCTTTTTTCTCGTTTGTTTTTGTTGACGAGATTTTTTTTTCTGTTCCTTGTCGTTTATTATGGAAGGACTTTAAGAAATTTTTCCAGTCTCTCTTTTTTTTAATTCGTTATCTATCATAAATTGGGCTTTCACATGTGTGATTTGTTTCTAACTTTTCAGTCCACAGAGACAGTGACAGCATCCAGTATTATAGGCTTTTAAAATTATCATGTCTGAAGGTCAAAAGAAACACACTCCTGAATATTTACCAGCTATTCCAACTGAGATATCATCTATCTTACAAGGTGGTTACAATCATCCTTTGTTAAGATCATGGCAACATGAAAGACAACTTCACAAGGATATGTTCATCTTCCCATTATTTGTCACCGATGATCCAGATGAAGAAACTGCTATAGAATCATTGCCAAACATTAAAAGATTCGGTGTTAATAAGTTAGTGCCATATGTGGAAACCTTGGTCAAGAAAGGTTTAAGAGCTGTGATTTTGTTCGGTGTGCCTTTGAAAGACGGTGTCAAGGACGCTGAAGGTACCGCTGCAGATGATCCAGAAGGTCCAGTCATTCAAGCTATCAGGGCATTGAAGAAGGCATTCCCAAGTTTGTACATCATGTGTGATGTGTGTTTGTGTGAATACACTTCTCATGGTCACTGTGGTATCTTGTACGAAGATGGTTCCATCAACAACAAATTATCAGTGAGAAGAATCGCTGCCGTTGCAGTTAACTATGCAAAGGCTGGTGCTAACTCCGTGGCGCCATCAGATATGATGGATGGTAGAATCAGAGCCATTAAGCAAGGTTTGATAGATGCCGGTTTGGCCCACAAGACCTTTGTCATGTCATACGCAGCTAAGTTCAGTGGTAACTTGTACGGTCCATTCAGAGACGCTGCATGTTCCAGTCCTGGTCAAGGTGATAGAAAATGTTACCAATTACCATCTGGTGGTAAGGGTTTAGCTAGAAGAGCCCTAGCCAGAGACATGAACGAAGGTACCGATGGTGTCATTGTGAAACCATCTACTTTCTACTTGGATATAGTCAGAGACACCGCTGAGATTTGTGCAGATTATCCAATTTGTTGTTACCACGTCAGTGGTGAATATGCTATGTTACACGCCGCCGCTGAAAAGGGTATTGTTGATTTGAAGAGTATCGCCTTTGAAGCTCACCACGGTTTCTTGAGAGCCGGTGCTAGATTGATCATTTCTTACTTCACTCCAGAATTCTTAGAATGGTTAGATGAACCATACTCTTTGTAAGCCCCGCTCCTTTTGTCATGAACTCTTTCTTCTTTTAATGTTTCCCTGAACCCCTGTAAATATTGTCCGTGTCCTTTTTACATATATATATATGTATATAAAAATCTATATATAATATGCGGTATTTAATTAAATTAATTAGACGAAAAATTAAAAAAATAAATTATGATAAGATGTAAAACTGTAAAAAGTATTCTATGCTCTATTATTTGAAATTTATAAAGCTAAAGCGAAAGTGTATAACCTGTTCAGGAAGGAATCGGACCAGCCTTTGTACTTTTTCCTTCGGTAACAAGGTCCTCCCCTTGTTCCTCTTCTTCTTGTTCTTCTTGGATTTCTTGAGTAGATGCATCTGGTAACACTGGTACATTTGGCACATCTGGCAAGACATTCTTCTTTTCCTTTGTCTCTTCTTCTTCTTGTTTTTCCTCTTGTGGTTGTTTCTTCACCGCAGTGGCCTCTGCAGTTTCTCTTTCCAATGCCTCTAATTCAGCATCAACTTCATCTTCTAGAGAATTCGACATCAATTCACCTAATCTCTCACTTAGTTCCTCTTGGTATCGTATACCATCCTCTGAGTCATCCAATATCTTCTCCACTTTATCCATTGACATTTCATTATTCAATTGCTTCAACACAGAGTTACCTTGTTGAAGTCCATAAAGAACATCCTTCTCGATTAACTTGAATTCAATGGTGTTTATTAAATTCTCCAATGTGTCGGATTGTTTCTCAACTGTGTCTAATAAACTCTCTTGGTATTTCTTCTTCTTCAAGGCAAGTAATGCTCGTTTCTTGTTGTGCTGTTTCAATGATTGCTTTGCTATGTCCTGTTCTCTGTTTATCACAGATTGAATCCTTATAGTAGCCTTGCGTAACTTGTCTCTTTGTAATTTCAATTGTAACACAGCTTTATCTTGTGCGGTAACTTTTGGAGGTTTTCTATCTCCAGATGTGGTATTCCCCATGGTTGTATAAATCGACAACTCCCTCTATTAAAACCTTGTAAATTGCTCTTATCTGAGATAATCCTACGATGTGATCTTGTATTAATATATATAGTAAATTAATTAGTTAACTAATGAACAGTTGTGGTGGGCGGTATATTTACTATTTGATCTGATTGTGCTTTCTCTATTTTAATAATTAATACCTCAGTTGTCAAGAAAAAGTGAAATTAAGAGCGACGCGACTATCGACGTTTTTTTGAAATCTTTTAGAGTCTTATCTAATTAAACAAAAGTATAAAAAGGTATGTAAAATGAATAATGTATAAATATTAAGATTAAGTGTTACAAAAAGAAACCGGAGTTTACTGTTTAAACTGTGGAGCTGGCATTTGATAATAGTTGGTGTTGTATAATGAGTCACTAGTTTGAATTCCCTTGTATTTCAAAGATTCAGTGTCCACCATGTCCTCATTCAACTCGTCAAGAGATCTGACACCTAACAATTTCATATCTCTAATCATTTCTTGCTTTAACAACTGACTAGCTCTTTCCACACCTGGTTGACCGTATCCTGACATGGCATATAAGAATGGTCTACCCATTCCAACGGCGGTGGCACCTAAACATAAGGCCTTGATGATATCCGAGCCTCTTCTAATTCCACCATCGACGAATATGTGGAAGTCCTTAGTGTCAATGTTCTTCTCCTTTAACAGTTTGCTTGATTGAGCTAAGATTTCAAGTGGTGGCATGGCAAAGTCCAGTTGTCTACCACCATGGTTTGAAATCAACACACCGCCTAAACCAATTTCGGCCGCCTTGACGACGTCTTCCTTTCTCAACACGCCCTTTAATGCAATTGGTAGTTTTGTAGCATTCTTACATCTAATAATGTCATCCCAGGTGATCACTTTGTATTCAACAGTGGAGGATGCAAACACGTCCAATGTATTAGCTGAATCTGGATCCACTGCAGTTCTGATCTTGGAATCCTTTTCTCTGTTACCAATGGCTGGTAAATCAACATTAATGAACACAGCTCTAACATTCTTGTACTCCTTTTCCACCTTCTTGAGAAATTCGGGTGCATTCTCTAGTTGCTCCTTTGTGTAGAAATGAACCTGGTAGAAGGAATCCTGGTCCTTTTCAGCGTAACCCATAAATTCATCCAATGGATAAGACACTTGGAATGGAACCATGTATGGGATTTTCTCCTTGTAACTTGCTCTTAACAAGTTCAATTCAGCATCTGGATGAGCAATTGGAGAACCAGCAAATGCAGTAATGTAAAATGGGGCACTGAAATTAGCACCAAATATCGTAGTCTCCAAGGAAACATTAGTGACATCGATTAAACACTTTGGTCTGAAGAACACTCTTCCGTATGAATAATGGTTTTCTCTTAATGAGAACTCATCATCGGAACCAGTGGAATAATAACCCCAAGTACCTAATGGTAAAACCGCCTTGGCGATAGCTTCAAAATCATTGATACTGAAAATAGAGTTTAATGGTGGTTTGTTGGCGATGTTTTCCTCTCTGATTCTCTCTCTCTTTTCGTCTTCATCTTCCTCATCGTCATCATCTTCTTCATCATCGTCCAATATGATTATTCTGTGTTTCTTCTTGGAATCATTCAATATTAAGCTGTTGTTTGTTGATAAAGTCACGCCTGATGCTATCAGTAATGAACCGATGGAGAATGCCAGTTTACTGTTCACATTGGCCTTTGTCTTAATCGATTTAGTAGAAAAGTTTCTACTTTTGAACAAAGATTTTCTTAACTGGCCAAGGTTCCTTTGGAAAGTAGATTTAAACATTGTCGTTAATTGGACGAAAGATAAGGATAACGAACTGATAAGATTTTTGTGATTTTTGTGATTTTTCCTATTGAAATGAAATCCTCTTATAGTAAATAGGTGTATAAAAGTATTTTCCAATGAATTAGGAATTGGTTCCATTTATATGTCTTATACATGAGTTTTGTAACATTTATCCATTCAAATAAAACAGAAGTTCTTACAGAAGGTCCATAGTTAAGGTTATCAGTGGAGCAGTCCCAGATTGGAAACTTCCTAACCGGGAAAATCGCCGCACCACTTATCGAGCAAAAGTCGGAAATTCTTGACGAGATGAGGTTGGGTGTCGGTATCTCTTAGGTAGTTGGGGCCAGTTAACACCTTAATTTACTTATGAGTTTGCCGCTAATGGAGACAATTTACATAGTTTGACAGAATGACAACTAATATGAGTAACTGTTAATATTTAATTTATGGAAAAATTCAATAGTAGAAGTTACAACATGTTAGCATTAAATTGTATGAGTAATACCAGAGTATTAAC
Source organism: Ambrosiozyma pseudovanderkliftii (assembly GCA_003707895.3). Classification (NCBI taxonomy): domain Eukaryota; kingdom Fungi; phylum Ascomycota; class Pichiomycetes; order Pichiales; family Pichiaceae; genus Ambrosiozyma; species Ambrosiozyma pseudovanderkliftii. Next base: position 160,611 of record PPLW03000033.1, read on the forward strand.
AAGAGAACAAATTGCTCCTTTGTTAAAAGATCTTGTTTTATGTTCTCCTCCTCCTCCTCCTCCTCCTCCTCCTCCTCCTCCTCCTCCTCCTCCACCCTGATATCAACATCTGTATTTATGTAGCTTGAATTATTTGTTTAATTTATATACTGGTTGGTTTTTTTTATCTATTAATTTCATATTTAATTTTAAAACATTATAGAATAAATATAGACTCTAACGATAAAGTAATAAATAATATATTGCTGTATAAAAATAAATTAATATTAAAATAAATCAAAAAATAAATACATATATAGGTGAAGAATAATACATAAATTTTATTTTCTAAATCTAGGTTGTGGAAGTGATGAATAATTTGATGCAAATGAGTTGTCAATTGTTTGAATACCCTTGTATTTCAATGATTCTATATCTATTAAATCTTCATTCAACTGAGACACATCATTGACACCTAAAAGTTTCAAATCACGTTCAATTTCTTGTTTCAATAGCAAAATAGCTTTCGCAACACCTGGTTCACCGTAACTTCCATTGGCGTATAGAAATGCTCTACCTAGTCCAACACCACTGGCACCTAGACAAAGTGCCTTGACGATATCAGAACCACGTCTTATTCCACCATCGACAAAGATCTCAAAATTAGAAGTGTCAATCTTTTTCTGCTTGAACAATTTTGTAGTGTCAGCTAACACTTCAACTGTTGGTCTGGCAAAATCTAATTGTCTACCGCCATGGTTTGAGATGACAACACCATCCAATCCAAGTTCATAAGCCTTGAGAGCATCCTCCTTTGTCTGAATTCCCTTGATAGCAATAGGTAAAGAAGTGGATTTTTTGAATCTGATCACATCATCCCAGGTGAGGTTTGGTCTTTTTCTGACAGCATTTAATTCCAATGAGTCACCCGAACTCTCCGGATCGGCCAACATTTTAGTTCTGAAGTCGGTCTCACGGTTTCCTATTGTAGCAGTGTCAACGGTGATGAAAATTGCCTTAATTGTCTTTGCTTCAGATTCAATTCTTTTCAAAACATTTGGAAAATTTTGCACCTCCTCAGGGGTGTCAAAATACACCTGATAAAAAGTATCTTGCTTTGGTCCTGCCTGTTTAACGAAATCATCAAACGGTAAAACAGATAACCGACTAGGAATCATATGTGGAATATGTTCTTTGTTAGCAGCTCTCAGCAAATTCAATTCACCATCTGGGTGACCCCCTTGTGTCCCAGCAAAGGCAGAAATGTAGAATGGGGAATCAAATTGGTGTCCAAAGAATGTAGTCTTTATTGAAATGTTTTCAATGTTGACCAAAGTTTTAGGATTGAAGAAGATTCTCCCCCAAGCATACCGGTTTTCTCTAACAGAGAACTCATCTTCAGCACCAGTGGAATAATAACCCCACACAGTGAATGGCAACACCTCTTTTGCCACTGCTTCAAAATCGTTGATACTGAATATTTCACTGAGAGGAGGTTTGTTTGATATCTTTTCATTTCTAATTCTTTCTCTTCTCTCAGAGTCATCTTCTTGGTTGTAATGTTCTGTGTCGTCATCTTCGTCATCCTCATCATCGTGATCATCCACAATGATAATTTCATACTTTCTTCTTTTTGAGTCATTTAACAATGGATTATGTTGGTAAGAATACCAGAAAGTGGTGGAGATGGAGATACCAGCAACAGATAGTAGTAGAGCATTAATGGGTAACCTCTGGTTTGTGGCTCTTGTTTTAAATAAACCATGGTTCAAGGCCCTCAGACCTGACAAGCGGTACCACAATGACATTTTTTTTGAAACCTGGAGAGCAAATGATTTGGATTTCGTTTTTCTTTAGCATCTTGATAAACTTGTGAAAAGAAAAAGTATGAATTGATTCATTGATTCTATGATGTATATATATTCTAGCAAAAACATTTCACACATCTTCAAGTAAAAGAGCCACAGTCTTTAAAGTTAAGGCAACCTCGCGGAGGAGGTAAGGGCCCTCCCTCATCTTTGATTTAACGGTGGCGATCTTGAGATCTCGAAGACATTTAAGTGTCACATGAAAGCGCATACTTCGGAGAATGGTGTTGTTCAAACATTGGAATATCTGTTGGAGATAAATACGGTGGATTGTGGAAGGGTGATTGTTCCACTGGCATCTGGGAAGTTATCTCCTTCTGTGTTAGTTGATTCCCGATTTTTTTAAGAATGAACACCAAACAGGTTCTTACCCTGTTCAGAAGGTACCCATTGAATACGAAATGATCAAACCTAGGTGAATGTACAGTGGACATAGTTAGTAAGAAGAAAATGGTTTAAGACTACAGTAGTGTTATGTGTGAGAGGTGGGTGGTGTCTAGGCGTCATACAAAAGTAGTAAAGACAAGATCGTGTATAGCACGGACAGTGAGATAACCATCCAATCAAGTCCTTTGATTAACCTTAAAGTTGAAGGGACCTTACAGTCTATATCCAAATCGTCTAACGACTCCAATGCTTTGAAGTTGACTGTTTGTATAATATCCATATTGTTATCGTTGTGTTGCGGTGTGTGTTTTGGTATCGTTTATTGGCAATTAACAAAACAAAACATAAGGGGGGAATCAGCAGTTCTTTATCAGTCTAATCAGCCTACTTGCCTTTCTGTTCCTTTGTTTATATCAGAGAATTAAATCCTTCGAGTGGAAACCGGATTGAACATAAGAGTATTCCCGGTACATTCTCGGATTTTCCTGGTAAATTCATTACGGACGTCCGAAATCACGGTTGGCACGGGGAGAGCACGCGTCATTCGCCCGGTTAACCTGAGTCCGCGTTAGTGTTGGGAACCCTAAACACGTAAAAAAACAAAAAAAAACAAAAAAACAAAGAATCTGGTATAACATAATAATAACGATAAATTGGTTTCAATGATTTCTTACCTGTTTTGAATCCAATTGAAGTTTCCATCAGCTTTTTTAAAACAAATATTTTTGCAATTGATAATTGAATAAATCTTACACTTCCAATACTTGTCAAAAGTGGTTAACTGGTGTGTTGTGTCACGATACCCGAAACGTAAACAACAAACCAATAACAATGTCATACGTTACCGTATCGCCTCCAAAGCAACTTGAAGAAATGGAGTCACAAGAAAACATATCGGACTCTGTGTCATCATCATCTAGTCAAAGTGTGTTGACGGGATCCACGTCACCTAATATATCTAATGCCAATCTGCCACAAAAGCAACAACAATCAGATGAACAAAAATCACAACAACAACAACAACAACCAGACTCGCCTGCCCCCATCACTGGTATATCGGCTGTTAAGTCACCCAAGGTTAACTATAAACTGGTAGATAATACCAATGGCAATGGTACTACCTTCACATGGTCACAGAGTTCATTGGAGAAGTTCCGTGAGAAGAGAGTGGTTAATGACAAGCCAACGACAAGGCATGACATTGAAGAAATTGACGGTGAAGTTAAACAGATACTAAACACGTTGGAGTCCACATTCAAGTCTTTGATAGATGATGGTCATGGAGATTATGGAACACTCAATGGTAAATACAAGGAAATTGAATCTGCATTACTGAGAATAAATTTGAACAAGAATCTAGGCAAATCACAGATGAAAACGTACGAGGAGGAATTCCAAACGGAACGCCAGATTCTTTTAAAATCCATTCAAAGCTTTGAAAAGAACTTGACAGTGATCAAAAACGAAAATGAAATGATCAATTTAAAGAATTTCAAACTCATCAAATACTGTAAATCATTGAAATCAGATAAAATCGATAAACTCAAACGGGAGAACCATCAATTGAAGAAACGACTTCAAGAAAATGGAATCCCATACAATGACATCACAATCAGTCGAAAATCCCAAACCACATCAAAGACTCTCCCAACGCCTGATTCAGCTACAGACGTTGACAATTTACTACTCGGTGCCAAGGGGAACGCAGGTGCTAACCTGTTAGATACCTTGGGAAGGTTGGCGTCGCATGTGTTACAAGATGAACAAATGAATGGTTCATTCAATGGTCACCAGTATCAACAATGATGTTTAATATATGTGGTACAATTTTTGACATTTAAATATGAAATTGGCACAATTACTCTATCGTCTTTCCTCTTTTCTTACTTTCTTTGCCTACTCTTTGAAAACAAGTGATCCCTCTAAACCATTCTTATTTCCGATCGTTTTGGAGATTTCCTTAAAAGAGTAAGGTACATTGTTACGTTTACATCAATTTTTTTTCTTTACCCATAGCCATTGATATCAAGTTAATGAACCATTGTAAATTGTTTGTTGATATTTCTCTTCACACAAAAATAAAAAAAATATCAATTATAATTCATGATATTTTCCTTTTTACACTGTATAGTTTTTTTATGTTTGTATATCTATAATTCAGTTACCGTTATTTTCTAGTGATGTAAATTGGAAATGGATCTAATGACTTTACCTCCAGTCCCCCCCCCGCCTAGTGCTGATCCATGTTAACTATTAAATCAAGAACACATCATCACCCATCACCGAAAAAGACAATAGGAATAACAAAAACACGAAGCAATAAGATCGGGGATTAAAAATGAAGAAAAGAAAAAATGACGTTCAGATCGACCGCAACTGGGGTATTTATACGTCGATCGACCGCAACATGTTTTCCTGTTTTTTTTTTTCGGTTTCGAAAATGCGGAAATGGAAGAATCGAACCAAACAAATACGTAGATATCTTATTGACCAATTTTGTCTACTTGAAACGTTGGTAGAAAGTTGGACCTGATCAGATAAGTTTTTAAATTTCAATATATACAATTACCAAAATAAGATGTCTTCATCATTAGAGAAATCATTGGATGATATTATAAAAAACACAGCTTCTGCTAGAAGAAGTGGACCTCCAGTATGTTTTATTTATTAATTTTTGTTTCTTTCTCCATTATTTATTCAAAGTTCAATGAAAAGAAGAAGAAAAAAAAAAACTAACTGAAAATGTACAAAATTCAATTCAATTTTTTTCTTATGAAAATTGATTTGATTTGATGGGTTACATTAATAACAGAGACGAGTGTCATCTAGAGGATCTCATAGAGTTGGTAAAAGAGGTGGCGATTACAGAGGAGGCCATAACAGATCACACAGACCACATAGACCAAGATACCCATTACATCTACCATCGGAACAGGGGAACTCAGGCAGACCGTATCTACGTGTGACGAATCTTCACCCTGATTTGACTGAGACTGATTTGGGTAAATTGTTCAGCACCATTGGTGATGTGGCGTACGTTGATTTACAAGTCAACACACGAGGAGAATCCACTGGAGTGGCATTCATCGGTTACGATGATCCAAGAAACTGTTCCATTGCCATTGATAAGTTTGACGGTCGGAGAGCCGCTGGTGAGATCATTTCTGTGGAGAATGCAGTGCCATTAGCTGATAGAATTGGACTCTCTGTCGGTGGAGGTGGTGAACCAGGGTTTAATGTCAGAAGTGGTGGTAGAGGGGGTAGACGTGGTAGATCAAACAGGGGGAAACCAAGAAATGGTAGAATTGCACGGAAATCCATTGAAGAATTGGATGCTGAATTGAATAATTACATGGGATTCGATGAGCAACAACAACAACAACAACAACAACAACAACAACCTCAAGAACAACAGCAACCACTACCACAGCAAGAACAACAACCAGTGTCAGTACCAGTTGAACAAACAGCTCCTGCCCCTGCTCCTGCTCCTGTTCCTGCTGAGACATCATCAGAGCCAGCACCTGTTACAACACAACATGCATTTGCCGCTGTTGATAACGGTGAAATGGCTATGGATTAAATTGTGTATAACTTGTACAATTAAATTGAAAATAAAAATAAATATAAAATAAACCATGTTTTTTTTTTCTACTGAATCGATTCGAAAAAAAAATATAAAAGATGTAACAATAATAACAAATAATAATATAATTATGGAAGACACAAGAGTACAATATATAAATAAATAAATAAAAAAAAAAGGGAAAATTAATATATAAATATAAAGTAAATCTTTAATTTTTTTTTTTTCTATTTATGTTAATTTGTAAAATTGTTCATTTTTTGTTTGTTTTTGTTTGGTCAAAATCAGGTTTTTTTTTTAAGAAAAAAAAAACAATTTCTAAAGAATGAATAAATTAATAAATTAAATCAATTAACTTAATGACCACCCTTACCTAATTCGACACTTGGTGGACAACCTAAAGCACCCTTGATGGAACCGTACAAGGCGAATTGTAAAGAAGTCAAGGTACCAACCATGATCAATCTGGTTGGTAAACCAGTGAATGAACCTCTAACACCCAATTCCTTAGCTAATTGACCTAATAAACCAATGGTGGATTGACCTGGAGCCTTCTTAGTCTTGTTAACCTTGGACAATAAAGTATCAGCAGGTTGAGAAACGATAGCAGCCATACAACCAGCAATGACACCAGCACCTAAGTTAACACCGGTGGTGGCAGTGGATGATAATTGTTCCTTTGGAGTTGGAATGAAACCATAGATAGCTTCAGCAGCTCTTTCATAAGTTAAAAACTTGGCAATGTTATATGGAATTTGCTTAAACAAGATTGGAGTGAAACCATTGTAGAATGAACCAATACCTTCTTCTCTGAAGATTCTAGAGAAACCACCGATTAAACCATTGGCAAAAGTTGGTTGAGACACCAATCTGATTCTAGTAGCTTCCAATGGACACAAAGCGATATCGGCAAAGAATTCAGCAATGGCAGCGGAACCAATGTAAACGGCATCCTTGTAAGATGCAGCAGTTTCGTAACCCAAGTAATCGATAAAGGTCTTCTTGAACAATTCATAACCACCAAACTTGAAGGCACCTTGCATAGAGTAACCTAAAACAGTTGGACCTAAACCAGTCAACAGAGCACCAGCACCTTCCTTGGAGACAATCTTCTTGATTGAACCAAACATACCAGTGTTGTAAACAGTTGGTTCCAATTGAATTCTAGTCTTAACGACATCAATTGGGGTCATGGAACCATGGGTTAAACCACAACCAATAGCACCAGCTAAGGCGAAGGAAGCGTAATCAGTAACAGTGAAGTTTGGGATAACTGGAGTAGACATCTTTTGTTTTAAATTATGTTTCTGAAGAAAGAAAAGAAAAGAAAAGAAAAAGAAAAAGAAGAAGAAGAAGAGAAAGAAAAAGAAAAAGAAAAAGAGAGGAAAAAAAAGGTTCAATAAAATTGATCAATAAGAGGGGAAAAGAAAGACGTGATTTAAGAAGAAGAAGAAAAAAAACAACACACAAAGTCGAAACGTTTCACAGGATATCTCTCTCTCTCTCTCTCTCTCAATTGAACGAAATTTCGACGAAAAATTTTAGAAATTTCGAATTTTGAGCCACCTTCAACAAGGTTCAAATCTTTTTTTTTTTTTTTTTTTTTTTAGAAAAAAAGGAAAAAAATTTCATTTTTTACTTGTATTTACGTTTAATTTTGTTTAATTTTGTTTAGTTACTAAAATAGTTCTTATCAATTGGTTGGTTGACTAGTCGACTAACTGAGTGACTGAGTGACTGACTGGCTGGCTTGCTGATTAAACAAGAGAAATAGAGAGAGAGAGAGAGAGAGAGAACGGACAAGGGTTGAACTGAGCGGGCTGTTGTTTTTTTTTTTTTGTTTGTCTTTACATAGACTGGCTATATACTAGACAAGTATATTCCCTTAATTTTTCTTTATTTATTTATTTATTTATTGTAGTTCTACTTTGATTTAAATTGGAATTGTAAAGTAAAACAATTACTACAATGAATAATAGATATTGGGAAATCAAATTAAATTAAATTAAATTAAATTAAATTAAATCAAATCAAATCAAATCAAACGTGTCTTGTCTGTTAGTACAAGTTACAAGTTACACCCCCTATTCCTCCTCCGGGACACTAGTATTACTGGTCCCTTGTTCCCTTGTTCCCTTACCCTTGTTACCTCACCCTTGTCTCCCCACCACCTAGCGGCAACAGCTGCCACACCAGGCTTTACATTAAAGGATAGAAGAGTTCTTTTAATATAAACAAGTACGTACTAAAAGCTAAAAAAAAAAAAAACCCACCCCTTCTGTCCCTTCTAAAACAATTCCCTCGCCTGGTAATATAACACAACACAACCCGGCAAGAAAGAAAGGCAGCACAGCACAGCACAGCACAGCACAGCACAGTATAGCACAGGGCAAAGAGAGAAAGAGAAAAAAAAGAAATTTTTTTTTATTAAGCGAGATCTTTCTCTTTCTTTCTTTCTTTCTTTCTTCTTCTTCTTCTTTGTCGTCTTTGTTTTGAAAAAGGAATCGATGTGATTGGCCCCTCTTTGTGCTCTCTCTCTCTCTCTCTCTCTGTCCCCCCCCCCGGTCGGTCAATTTAATTTTTTTATTTTTTTTTTTTTTTGATCCCGCCTGCCGTGTTGTACTTCCCCCTTATTGAGCGATTTTTTTTTTCTTCAAAATTTGTGTTTTCTTTTTTTTCATCCCGATTTCTTCCCTTTATCTTCTTCTCTATTTACATCTTTACACCAGACTCATATTCTTTGATTATCTTTTTTTAAATTTTTTAAATTTTTTTTGTTTGGTCACGTGATGATATGATATTAATTTATTAATCTATCAATTTATCAATTTATCAATTGATCAAAGTAATATAGTACATAATTTTATTATAGAAAACAAAACAAAAAAAAAAAAGAACAAGCAAAAATTCAAAATTCAAAATTGAAAAGTAAAAACAATAATAGTAATAGTAATAAAAAAAAAAAAATTAAAAAAAAAAAAACACACACAATCCAAAATAATACAATTAAAAAAGTTAAACCCGTTGACCTGTGAGTATACCAGTGATATCACGTCTGACCTTTTCACCACCTCTAGTACCCTTACCATTGGCTAATTCTTCACTCAATGCATTGACACCAGGGATTCCCTCCTCTTTCATGTACTTCATGATCTGTTGTACAGCTTGATCTCTCGCTGGTTCCTCTGGTAAATTAAATGTGTTTTTAATCAATTCAGTGACATGATCGACTAACTTCATCACACGTTTCAATCTATGGAAATACGATGTTTGAAGTTTAGTCCATGCTGGATAATTGTGTAAAATGTTAACCACAGATAATTGACACGTTGGATTGTGTACGTTTCCCTTGTACCAGAATTCCACAATTTGATCCAATTGTAAACTGGCATTGGGTTTTGGGCCCCTAGGTAACTCATATCTAGCAATGTTCTCGGGTAACCCTTTACTTATCAACTCTTCAATGACGCTTTGCTTGTTCATTCTAGTCACAGTCAACTTTGGTCTATGAGCTGATCCCACTCCTCCTTCACCACCTCCAACTCCACCAGTCGTTGATGGTTTCGTGACTTTACCTGGTCTTGCATGTTTTTGTGATGTAGATGGTGGTTGTTGCTGTGATACTGATGAGGATTGTTGTGATGGTGGTGGTGGTTGTTGTTGTTGCTGTTGCTGTTGTTGCTGTTGTTGTTGTTGTTGCCCCTGTTGTTGTTGCGATGGTTGTGGTGCTGCTGCTGGTGGTGGTGGTGGTGGTCCATTAGATGCACTGTTATGGATCATACCCATCAATGCATCAGCACCTTCATTTTGAGTCAATTGTGGTCCTCCAACATGTCTTAAAGTGTGCGATTGTTGTTGTTGTTGTTGGTGTTGCTGGTGTTGCTGTTGTTGTTGTTGATGGTGTTGTTGATGGTGTTGTTGTAAATCTCCATTGGAAGTGTTACCAGGACCAGCATTGTTGTTACCATTACCATTGTTCATCATCATGACACCAATGTCAGTGTCTAAACCGTTCATCATATGGTGACGATGGTCATCATTTGGTCCACCACCACCAATTGGACCAATGTTACGATGTTGTTGCTGTTGCTGTTGCTGTTGTGATAACAATGCTTGTTGTTGTTGTTGAGCCGTTGGTGGTAATCCCTGTTGCTGCTGCTGTTGTTGTTGTTGTTGTTCCTCTTCCTTACTCAGCTGTTGAATGCGTAATTTGAGAGATTGGAACCGGAACAGACACTCTTCAAAGACTAATTTCTTTGACACTTCCTTTTGAATTCCAAGTTTCAAATCTAAATATGCAGTCACTGCCAATTGCCGTTCGTTGCGTTTGATCACATCTGCTGTGTCTGAGATTTGGTTGGCTAACTCTCTGATCGAATCATCAATCAGTAACCCGACTCTATGGAGAGTGATTTGATCTAATGAGATTCTCTGGGACATTCTATTGATATGTAAATTATTAATTATTTATTTCTATTTCTATATATATATATATTTATATATATATATATTATCTATATTATAGTGTATATATGTATAGCCGAATATATGTATTAGTATCAATCTAGTGTATTTGGTTATTCCGGTGATGTTGATGTAGCCAGTATAGCTTTAGTTTAAATGCAAAACTCCGTTCACTTCTTTGTCAAGTATTGTGTTTGTAGATAAAAAAAAAACACAATTTTGAAAACAATCGACAGATTGGCATGTCTACCAATTTTTTTTTTTTTCTTGACGACAAAAACAACTCTCTTCTCTCCTCTCTTGTTTTGTTTTGTTTTGTTTTGTTTTGTTTTGTTTTATTTTGTTTGCTCTCCCATTCTCCTATTGGCTGTGCATTTGGTGTGTGAAGAGAAGAAAAAAACTTTGTTTGCGACGATTGGTCGATCGACTTATCGGACCCTATTCCCATTTTTCATTCCCGTGATATATGTATACTGTGTATGTGTATGGTTTAAAATTAAAGTATATATATATAAAAGAAAAAAATAAAATAAAACAGCAAAGTAATATAATTTATATAAGTCAACCCAGGAAAATTTCCATGTTATTTTCTTTAATGATTTGATACCAACTGGCATGACTTCTGAGTCCATTAATATGGTAATCCTCCACATTAACAACCAATCCGGAACTTATAAGATCATCGACAATCTTGGATTTCCTCTTCCAAGACTCCTCCATCACTAACATTAATTCTTTAATGTTAGCAGCCCAGATTTTATTGTACAATGCATCCATTTGATTTCTAAACCATTCCCTGTCCCAATACGTGTGAACTTCACAACCGGCAATGAAAAGTGGGAAAATGTGAACCGTCAACGTAGGTGAATGTTGGTAATCAATGTCAGTGATCAATTGCTTCACTCTGATAGCCATCGATTGAGTGGATTCAATCCATGGTAAATCAGGAAATGCATTTTGTAACATAATCAAAATAGACATCTTGTACGCTTCCGCTAAATTCACATAATCCTGTAAATACTTATTGTTCCGTTCATAACTCCGGTAATCTATCCGGTGTTGGGTCATTCGTAAATCAGGTGTCCACCGAAGAATCTCATTGAATATCACCAATGCCTCTTGTCTCAATTCAGGTGGGTAATTGTAATCGGGGAAATCCTTCACATAGTTAATCAGGTCAATGGCTGTGTCCATATACATAAACAATGTCTGTGACACTCCCAATATATGATCGATTGGCTCCCCATCACTGATGACAATTTGCTTGATTTTAAACTTTTGGCCAATGTTAATGGATTCAACATCAGCCTTGACAATTGCAGACCGAGATTGTTGTAACGATGCCTTGGATAAAACCTTCATAAATTGCCATGCACTGAACAAAAAATCAAAATACGACTTGTCAAACGCATTCTTCACAGTGGCTGGTGCCTCATTGCCATTTTGCTCATCTTGCAATCGGTTACTGTTCTCCTGAATCTTCTTCTTGATGAAGTAACAGGCACTCTTCAAATGAGACAATTGAGCTTGCACGCCATCATCCCAAATCTCACCCAATGACAACAACAAACACGATGCCAATGTTATGTCTAATGGTAATGAATCATGCTTCAGTCCCAATGCCAATTTTCTAAATGAATCCAACATAAACTCCATCCCTAAGGCCTTCATGTCTTGACCACCTTTGGAAATGTGAAAGCAAGTGATCATGGCTACTAAATCATGTAAAATTGGGTAATCATTTATAATGGGGATAAATTTTGTCAGCCATGGGTTCACTGAATTGTCAGTGTAAATACACAACACCTTAGATGTATACTTGTCAAAACTGTTTAAAAAGAATTGGGTCTTATCGTATTTAGAGAAATTGGATGGTGACATAATCAACAAGTTATTAATGTCGAAATCCACTTCAGAACTAGCCGGTTCTTTTTGTTCATCGTTTAATTTAAATAAATCTTCAAATGAATTCTCACGGTTGAAAGTAGTTGGGAAATCAGTCACTTGTGTTGAATTCTGCAGTGTTACCAGTTGATGTTGTTGCAGCTGTGGTGGTAGTGGTGGTGGTGGTGGTTGTTGTTGCTGGTTAACCATAATAAAACCAGGACCAGGAATTATTCCTTGTTGCTCTGATGTGATCATTGGTGGTGGTGGCCGTTGAATTAAAGGTGGTGATAAAATAGTGTTCATTTGATTTTGAATAGGCACTGTAGTATAATTATACCCACTCTGTTGATTAGGTACAGGTACCAGTTTTGGTGGTGGTTGGGGCGGAAGAGGGCCATATAGAGGGATCATATTTTGTTGCTGGCGTTGATGCTGATGAGGAAACTCTTGATAATTAGCCGGAAGTGGTATACTTCTCATCGGATGGTAAGTTTTACTCAATATTGGTTCATTATGACTACTTGTTTGTGGAGTTAAATAACACTCTTCATGTGGTATTGTTCCATTAGTCATAGCCGATCTCAAAGTCCCCTGTCGAGTGACAGGTTCTTTCAGTGGAGGAGATGGGTATGATATGGTGGAGTTTTGTGAATGTTGTTGTTGTTGTTGTTGTTGTTGTTGTGGTATGGGTTCATTGTTATTAGATTCTAATCGTGTTGCATTTTGGTTTTGTAATGGTGGGCTGGTATCCTTTTTGTAATCATTGATAACTTTGTATAGTTCAGTGGCTAGTTTAGGGTTCTTCCCCACATCTTTCAAATGATTTTCAATTAAGAGCTCTTGATAAGATTTCCCAGTGATTGACAACATAGCATCCTTAAACAATGATGACATCTGTGCATCCTCTGCTTTACTCAATGGTTCCAATTCTTCCAATTTGAGTTGATTTTGTTTAGTACTCTTAGAACGTGTCTTTTTTACCTTAAATGACTTGTCTGTCACCCCTCGTCCATCGGAAACAGTCGCATTGTGTTGTTGGTTCTTGGGTACTTTGTCAGAGAAACTAATGTCTTTGAATTTAAAAGTCTGTATGTACCCACCACAAAGCACTCCTCTATGAATACAATTCATACATTGGGGCTTGGTTTCGTCACATTTGATCTTATTCTTCTTACATGTGATGCATCCATGTCGGCTCTTAGACGAATGAGATGTTTTTGTTACACCCCTCGTTTGTGGTGTCATTGTATTGAGGATTTATTGTGTTTAGTAAGTCAATTAGTCTTTTTTGTCTTATAATGAATAGATATTGGTGAACTTGATTTGTTTTCTTAGAAGGAAATAAAAAAAAAATAAACTCTCTTTTCTCAAAAAAAAGTGAAAAAGTATAATAATTCCTAATGATATCCAATCAAACCTTCTCTTTGAAACCTTGCTTAGTAGTATTTGATTTATAAAAACTTCCTAATTATAAGGAAGTAAAATTGAACCGATATGGGAATATATGGGATTTTATTCAAGGATTTATTATATGTGATCGTGATTAGAAGATTTCAAAGCTGAAAACTTCTAGGTTAAATATTAAATCAGGTTGTTACGTGGTTGATGAATCGGCTCTTCTTTTTTTTTTTAGAATGCTTTGGACAAGGAATTCATTATATATATAATTATTAATTGGTATGGGGTGTATGAATGAGTGATTTGAATAACAGTGTTTATATATTTGTTTCTATGTATATGTATGTTTCTTTTGTTGTCCAATTAAACTAGTTGTTAAACTTTGTAGTTGTTAAAGTTCTTCTTTCAACAATTAATGATATATGTAAATACAAAAGACCACTAGACAAGCATATATTGCAGCTAATTCAATACATCTACACATTAAATTTCTTCTACAAAAATAAACAAACAATAACCCAACAATGTATCAATTAGACAATTCTTAATTGTCTCAGTTTCAATGCGGCAAAGAGGCCAAACTAAACACGCATAGAAAGGTTAAAATAGTCTCGACAGGTTATTGTATATGGTACTGTAACAGTCACTAAAAATTCAACGAGTAGATAAGGGTCAGGGTGAGGTAGTGGAAAGCGATGTATTACAAAACCACAGATGATGATTGCTAGATATATTAGTAAAATAAAATTAACTATAACAATATCGTTTATCAAGTTGTCTCTCCCCCCCCCCCAATATCAATCCGAACCGTTTTATGTCTGTCCAGCATTAAAGAGCGTGACAGGTGCTTTTACACTGATTTCCAGAGTTCCGGTGCTCATACAAATAAACTTTTGAATGGTATATGCTTTACGAAACTTTATAAAGTTTATAGGATGGTCGGGGATTGGATTGGGTGAGCTTTTGTATTGAGTATTTGTGACAATATAGGTTTTATATTTTGTAAGAATCATTGAGTTCTTTTATTAATGGAGAAGGAGAAGTTGTAATTAAATATAATGTATTCGTAGGTCTGTCACTTGGTGATTAGTCTTAACAACAAAAAGATACAAAAATATACGAAGACATAGATATACACAACTTTAGTTATTATAAAATATTTTCTTGGTAAAACAAAAAGAATGATCATCCATTTGTTTACTTGATCGTTTGGTTGTTTGGTTAAAGCCAGTAATTGTATCCTATCTAACTAAGGAAAAATATAATGAAGTAGTAAGTCTCTTTTTCCATTTGTGATTTCTTTTGTTCTACGTTTTTTTTTTTTTTCTTTCTTTCTTTCTTTCTTCCTTTCTTCCTTTCTTTTTTGCTTCGAATTAAAAATCCCTTAATTTTTTACTTTTGTTTCCATTAACATTATATTAATCACTCACTGATTTACAGTACTTTACTGTTCACTTGTGTTAGTTATGTTACTTTCATAACCATATTCCAGCGGATCAGATTTGTGAATTTGGAAACAGTAGTATGGAAAGCATCAGGGAAAAAAACGTTACATCTATTTGTACTTGCAGTAAATAGCAAGGATAGTAAGTAAAATAACTTAAAAATAATATTATGGGCAAGGAAACATCGAATAAACTTGTCTGATCCAATCTAGCCTTAGTCTTTGTTTAATCACATCCGAGGTTCATTAATCAAAGGCATATTACTAAGCATCTCTTTTTTTTTATTATTTTTGATATCAATGACTATTTCACTTTATTTTATCAATATCAAACTGATGTAACAGTAGGAAGAGTCTAGTCATCTGTAATACCTTAAATAAAAACCAGAAATATCTATAGCCAAAGTCCATTCAATGGTAATGCATATGTTGCATAACTGTCGCGCACAAGTGCGCGACAGTTATGTCAGACCATTGAAAATTCGCTAAATTCAACGAGAGCGAGAGGGAACCAGAGGGAGGGATACTCAGACAAACATTTAAAATACAGTCGTGGAGTAAAATATAGATCAAATACATGTTGAATTACTTGTAAATTGAAGTTTGTATTTGCTTTTTTATAATAAACTAGTTTTTTAATATATAATCATAAATTGTATGTGTTGAATTGAATTTTGAAACGGTTACAATTTACACGGTTAAACAAGACATCATTACGTGAAAATTGACGTTCCCTCTCCTTTCAAAGTCACGAAACAGATTAATGAAAATAAACGATTATACAATACGCTTCAATTACCATTAAACAGGAAAATAGCCAAAGCAACATCAATTGTTTTCAAATAAAAAGGTATACTTTTGAGTCATGGAATAACAATTTGAACTGAATTGAATTGGTTTGGTTTGATTTCCTTTACTTTTAAACAATATGAACCTAACCCTTAACGAAACAAACATTGAACAAAGTTCTTATCTATCTACATACAGTTTCAATCGTGTTAATCATATATAGTCGTTTCTCGCTTTCTTTTTTGCATATCTAAATCATAGGGTCTTTTCATACTAACAATACTGGAATTTACATTTTCTCTCTTTTTTTTTCTTTATTAGAAACATGTCTCAAGTTGCCACAACCACCCCAACTACTCCAACTTCTGCCTCATTAGTCAATGCTAACTGGGATGTTGTTATCTCTAATGGTATCGTTAAGACTGGTTTAGGTTTTGGTGCTGGTGTTTTAGCATCTGTTTTATTATTCAGAAGAAGAGCTTTCCCAGTGTGGCTCGGTATCGGTTTCGGTTTAGGTAGAGCTTACTCCGAAGGTGATTCTATATTCAGAGAAGCTGGTTTAAGAGACATTAAGGCTTAATCCAATTGATAATATTCACAAATAATTTAAATTTAAAAGAACCACATTTTTAAAAAATATTTAAATACTCAATACATTCAAATTTAAAAGAAGATACAACTAAAAAATATAGAAAAATCAAACGATAGAAGTGATATAAAAGAAAAAACACAGAATTTTAGAGATTGAATATATTAATTTATTATCCAATAATGCTCTGCTTTTTTTTTTGACATTTGTTTTAAAAGCTTTGATTTGTGTTCCTTGTTTTTCTTTTATTGTTTTTACTATTATTACTATAATTACTATTATTATTTGATTATGTGTGTTGTCATTATCAATTGTTTTATGTCATCATTTTTATACTCCCATAATCATTCTGCTTTTACATCTACTTCTCTATTCGCATTATCCCCTTTTTTTTTATTCTAAAAGAACAAAAAATATAAACTATATATTTATATACATATTACATACACTTGTGTATTCTTACTATGATTTAATACATTTCATCCCGTTAAAATTCCTGATTTAAAGTAGATTGTATATGATCATATTGTGTTCAACTGATAAGATGGGCAACTCTCTGGATGAGAACCTAGTTGTACGTTCTGAGTGTATCAAGCGATTGAAGTATATTGAAGTTATAGTTGTATAGGTGTTTTATTGAAATAGAAGTCATATACTTATATAGGTTTAAATCATTTAACAGAAGGCAATGTTTACTTATGATTCCACTGCGTGGAATACATTTACATATATGTACATACACAATTCTTGAATCCATGTTGGGGTTTTAAATAGGAAGTGTCCCTCTCCCCAAATAACCCCAAATATCCAAATAAGGAAGTAAAGCCATTATGTCAAGTCATTTGGTCAAGTCATTCTCTATGAAGTAGTCATAGTGGGGCAGTCTGAGAAGTCACAAGAACCGTTTTTTAGTCTATCTTGCATATACCCAGCTGCACGAGAAGTCAGACGAAGTCAGTAGTTTTTGACTTGTCCATAGTTAAGACCAGACTCTGGTTCACTGAAGTCAGAAAGAGTCAAAAGAAGTCGCGACTTCTCTCAAGTGAAGTCACTTTTATAGTGGTGTAAGGTGTATTTCGAGCGGCTCTGTGTGACTCTTGACCCCTCTTGTCAATGTCAACGTTTTTCCGTCAATGTTTTTTCCGTTAATGGGTTATTATGATGTTTTTGAACCTCCTAAATGTCTACTTCAACATGGCAAATATGTTTAAAGTGGTTTAAAAGTGTTTTATACACTGTATTGAACCTATTGGTGGTATACGTTCAAATAAAACAACAGTCACATTTATTTTACATCCAATGAAATCACCTGGAATTCTCACTCCCGTGAGAAAACGAGAATTGTTGCCTTATAAAAAAATTGGTGAATCGTCCACTACCGAATGTTGTCAGCTTGATCCAGTTAAACCATACAATTTTTGTATGATACCACCCAATAAAATGGGTGTCGAAATATGCGTATCAGTTACAAGATTCACTATGTTAATTGTGATATTAATCAATTGGAAACGTATAAAGATATTTGTCGTTGAATGGGGTTTGAGGTTCGGTAAACATATATCTTTCGGAGCGGCTCCTGTTGTCTTCCTTGTTCACAAAAATTTTTTTGAGATGTTTTTTTTTCCACCACTGTATGAGTAATCCTGTTTTCTGGTAGCATTGAAGAGAATATAAAATACCCTGGATCCCCCGTTGTTTAAAAGATGGAATCAATAATTGTAATCGTAACTTGATTTCTTCTTCTTCTTCTTCATTCTTCATTCTTCATTCTTTATTCCTAAGAAAGAAAAAAAAATTACTAGATAATAAAAAGATCAATTCCTTTTTTTTAATATAAAAACTACATAATATAACTACATATAACTAAAAAAAAAATAAACAATGTCCCAAGAAATTCAATATCCATGTCACAATGAGTTCAGAAGTGACACTTTTACAGTTCCAACTGCTTCTATGATTGCCTCTGTTGCTATGTGTTCTGTCGGTGATTCTGTGTACAAGGAAGACCAAGACACTTTGGACCTTGAAGCCAAAGTTGCGAGGCTAGCTAACAAGGAAGCTGGTTTGTTTTGTGTCTCTGGTACTTTGTCTAATCAAATTGCCTTGAGAGCTCATTTACATCAACCTCCTCATAGAATCTTGTGTGACTTTAGAGGTCACGTTTACGCCCATGAAGCTGGTGGGTTAGCTACCTTGTCCCAGGCTATGGTGACTCCAGTGATTCCATCCAATGGTTTGTATTTAACCTTGGAGGATATCATTGACAACTACATTCCAGACGATGGAGACATCCACATGGCTCCAACTAAGGTCGTGTCATTGGAGAACACGATCCATGGTATCATTATGCCAATCGATGAGATTGAAAGAATCTCTTATTGGTGTAAGGAGAACGACGTTAGATTACATTTAGATGGTGCTAGATTATGGAATGCCTCCGCTGAGACTGGTATCTCTATCGCCGATTACTGTAAATACTTTGACACTGTGTCATTGTGCTTGTCCAAATCATTGGCTGCTCCAATCGGTTCCATCTTGGTTGGTGAAAGAAAACTCATCGAAAAGGCTAACCATTTCAAGAAGCAAAACGGTGGTGGTGTCAGACAAGCCGGTATGTTGACTAGAATGGCATCCATTGCCATTGATGAAAACTTTAGTAAGTTACATCAAGCTCATTTGTACGCTTTAGACGTGGCCAATTTCTGTCATGAAAATGGTATCGCCTTGGAGGCTCCATGTGACACAAACTTTGTGTTTTTAGATCCTAAAAAGGTTAAAATGAATCCAAGTGTGTTGTCTGCCGTGGCTAAGAAGTACAATGTCAAGGTCATGGGTAACAGATTAGCGTTCCATTTCCAAAACTCTCTAGAGGCTATTGAAAACTTGAAAAAGGCCATCTTGGAAGCGTATGAGGATTCATTAGAGAACCCATACATTACAAGAGGTGCTGTCAGATTGTACAGATCAAGCTCCTCTAGTTCAGAGAATACTGTTGTCTGCGAGCAAGACAACAAGGAAAAGAAGATTTAATGATCTTCTAACTTATGACTTTTAACGGCTTTATTTTAATGGTATATATCACGGCGAGTTCACTTACGGTTTAATTTTTAATGTTCCAGTTTTGTTCAAAAACGCAAAACTGAAGGATGCTTTGAAGATGTCTTCAAAGTATTACTACACCCTTCCCCCCCCTCTACTTTTTTTTCTGCTTTCCCCCCCCCTTCCATTCCTTTTTTCAGCATATTGCATTATTAGCATTTTATTTATTTAATTTTAAAAAGTTTTTAACTTGATTTTATTTAAACTAACTACTTATCTAACAAACGAGTAAACAAAAGAGTAACAACTGTAAAACCCTCGTCCCTTCCCATCGACCTCAGCGACCTCAGCGAAGTGAGAAAAAAAAATTCTTGGACACTTTGACATCAAGGGACCAAAACATGTCGACTGAAAACAAAGAAAGGCACCAAGTCACTTTGAATGGAGTTAATGGGTCACTCATCATTTAACACAATTCGATCCACTACAGACTTTACTAAATTATATACAATCTAACCGGATCAAAGCAAAGGTTGTTGATTGCAGCCAATTAATTTCATTTATTTATAACCTTTCAAACTCGGAACAAGGAAAGAAAAACAACAAACAATAACGATTGAAATTTTGCATCGTCATCGTTATAAGCATCATCAACAAAACACACTTGCATTCCTATTGGCACATCAACATATATACACACCATTCCAATATTGACAATAACAACAACATGCTGATAGGGTTTATATTGTGTCTTCTGGGGCTCATTTGGTTAATACGAAGATACACACAACTTGTGTCGGTGCCCACTCAAAAGGCTGTCAAATCATTGAACATATCCATTCCTAATGTCCCCTTGATTTCAATTGACAAGGTCACAAACAACAGCATGGTGTTACATTGGGATCATCAGACTAATATAGTAGACGGTGACATTGTACAACCAGAGAAGGAACCGTCAATTCACCAATCATCAGATGGACCTCCAAAGATTGTCTCTCAAGTGAGTCCATCGTCAATAAGCCATTACGTGCTTTACGTTAATGGTATCCAATCAGCTATCATAGACGGGTCCGAACATTCGTGTATGTTGAGTAACCTTTTCCCCGATAATCATTACCAAGTTGATCTCGTTGCATTCAATATGGCTAATTTCAGATCAAAGTCATCTCCGATCTACGTGAAGACTGCTGCATCCGAGTTTGGTAATTATGATTTGAGTACATTGAACTACCCTTCTGAAATCTTGAAAGTGTTACTGCCTGAAGATGAACAACACAGTGCTATATCAAACTTGGTGTACAAGCAAAACACCCCAAAGAGTAGGTCTCGGAGTAACACGGTTGGTGACAATAAATCAAGAAACGGATCCACGTCAGACAGAAATACTCTTCATGATAATGTAAACACATTACCTCCCCATCTA
Organism: Ambrosiozyma pseudovanderkliftii; assembly: GCA_003707895.3. NCBI lineage: Eukaryota > Fungi > Ascomycota > Pichiomycetes > Pichiales > Pichiaceae > Ambrosiozyma > Ambrosiozyma pseudovanderkliftii. The sequence continues at coordinate 181,464 of PPLW03000033.1, forward strand.
ATTACAGATATCAACGAGCTAAAGTTTCTACTAGAATCTAGTGTGGATGAAGTCAGATCCATCAAGAAATCATACATAGAAACTGAATTAGAGATCAAGGAAGAAGAGGCATCATTGATAAATTCCAGAGACGAGGCTAAAAAGAGAAAGAAAATTGAAGATTCTAATAGATCTAGTTTGAAACAAGAGATTAAGTATTTGGAAGAACAAAGGATGAAAACAGAATCCAGAATATCAAGTGAAAAATTGAAATTGTCCACAAGATTGAAGGGACTTCAAAAGAAGGAAAAGGAAATGGAACAATGGAAGCAGAAAATCGTAGAAATGAAGGAAAAGGAGGAAACGTCAAAGGCCAATGAACCTAAGGAACTGGAAAGATTGACATCCCAAATGGAGGAATTACACAAGAAGATCTTTTCCATTCAAACTGAAAACCATGATATAGAAGAAGACATCAAAGATGAATTAGCCACAAGAAAGAAAATTGACACACATAAACAAAAAATCGCCAAATATTTTGAGGAATTAGATGCATGTACGGATAAACAAACAGGTTTGTTAAAGCATGGTGGATTGGAAATATTTAATGAGATCATCTCATTAAGACCTGGTTGGGAAGAACAACTACGGTCAGAGATTATTACCCTTGATGAAAATTCAGAATCTAGTTGGAGAGCATTACAACAAAGAGAATACTTCAGAGTTGACCATCTAAAGAAACAATTAGATGACCAAAGACGTTCTATCAATGGCAGTAATGCTGCTGCTGGTGCTGCTGGAACTGTCAATATACCATTCAATCGTGGATATTCAGGACCTATTCCAACTACTGCTACAACAAATACAGCAGCAACGGCAACGGTTCCAGCAACTGCTCCTTCTCCTACCATCAATAATACTAGTTCTAATATAACCTCACAACCAATTAATATATACAATAATGGTTCCATCAATAGTTTACTGTCTGGTAACTTGAACAGGTTGCAAAATAACAATTCATACAATAGTCTTCCTGAATCAAATTACCTACCACAACTGTCAGCTAGTCCCTCAGCCACGACTACAGCAACAGCCAATAATGGAACAAACATTGTCTGGGGATCTAATAGAGGGCTGGCTCTGGATACCAACTCTAATACAAATGGAGTTTTCAACGAGGGAAATACCACCGAACCAGTGGTTATTTCTCCTACAGTGGGTTTACTATTGCCTCAGGATTTAATTGATGGCGATTACCTTAACGTCAATAAAAGCCCAAATGAGACAACGGCAGTTTCGTTGTCGTCTATGCCAAGTGGAACCAATGAGTCTTTCCAACAAAGCACCAATACCAGCAGCAGATATCAAAATGCTAGTTCCGGTCTGGACTCTTTAAGAGGTTCGGGTTTGTATGGTTCCTTGGTTAATATGGATAGCTTACAACAAACAAATCAAAATAATGCCACTACAATCACTTCATTGGGGGCTTTGGCTAATAGTTTATCTAATAATTCACCATCGACTCCATCTAATAATGTGATTAGCTCTCCAAATTCTATTCAAAATTATCCTACCACTACTGATTCAGTCGTGAACTTTGATGTGACTTCACAGAATTCCTCATTCGTCCAAGGTAATTTGAATCATAATACAATTCATCCACTGACCTCCACTGCCGCTGCCGGTGGTGCCACTGCACAGGATATAGAAGATATGACTAGTATTAAGAGTATGTCTTACAACAAGAGAAATATATTTGATGCTTTCTCCAAAGTGACGACGAATAATAGCAGTCCTTCTATAACTAGTTCTCCGAACATGAAGGAATCACAAATGTCCAAGTTATTTGGTTCTCTATCTCACCATAATGGATACACTCGTAGTATTTCTAGTGCTGATGGTAACATAAGTTTGGACAATAGAGGAAGAAGTACTAGTTTTGGTTCAAGTATTTGGAACAATAATCCGAATAACAATCCAAACAACTCTAACTGGCCAAGTTTAAATCTGCTTGGTGGTCCAATCAGTTTAAATGCTAATCCGATTTCATCCAATTTATCCCCACATCACAATCGTGATGACAGTTTCAATGGCTCATCTCCAGAGGCTCTTTACGGTGAAATGTTAGACGGTTCCCCATCAATGGTGAAGACATCATCATTAACATCCAATGGACAATCATCTATCCATACTGCTGAAGGTGAATCTTCGTTACATGATCAACAAACTACGTCTCCGTCATTGTTTAAAGCCAGTAGATTCTTCAAATTTGGTACCAGTCCAACTAAGCAAATGGCGAAGGGAAGCAATGAGAAATCTATCGATGATTCATCTGCCATCGAGAGTGATGATTCTCAAATAGGAGGTGTTAGTGGTGGCAGCAACACTGCTGGTGGTAGTAGTGGTGGTTCTTCGTCTGGTATCCTTTCAGGAGGATTCGGGGCTAAGTCATCCAGATTCTTCAAGTTGGGTTCTAGAAGGCAATCTAATGCTACTGTTCATACAATACATTCTTCTGGTGGTCAAAGTGCAGATAGTATCAACGTTGACAACTTCAATCCATTCAGTACGACATCTAATGTCAGTGCTAAATGTGATACTGGCAAAAGTAAGGATCTTAAAGACGGTGCTGGATCAAGTGGTGTATCATCTAATGAGGTTCCAGGTAGTGGGGGTTTACTTTCGAGAAAATTGAGTCTTGCATTTAAAAGAGGTGATAAGGAGAAGGATCTGAAGAGTAAGGTTATCGAAGAGGAACCTGTTGATACTTCTTCAAACTAATTATAATGATTGATTATATTTTTTCATGGTTTTCTTTTATTCATATATAGAGCATAATGTACATAATGAAAAGTTTTTGATGTTAGAGAACTAAAGCTACTATTAATATTATCTAAAAGTAGAAATTAAATGGGGAAAACAAGTAAAAAGGACAATTTTATAAAAAATCAGTAACTTAACAAGGAAAAATGATAAGAGAATCAGAGAAAGTATACATGAGATGCAATAAATTAAACAAAGAGAAGTAAAGATAATTAGTTATATGGGTGAGTAAAGAGCACTATAAAACAAAAAACAAACAAATAGCAAAAAAATGAAACACTGACAACCTATTGGAAACGGGAAAGTGTTTGATGATGTGGTAATGGTAGTATAGTAGTGAATTAAGCAATGCAAAGAAAAGATACAACAAGTGGACAGGGAAAGAGAGTGTGGGGAAGGAAAGTGGGGGATAAATGAATCATTTTTTGTCTCTAGTTTATTGAACACCTAATTTATTTTCAATGTTATTTAATTGTTCCTTCAGTTTAGAGTTTCTTTGAGGTGGGATTATATTACTGTCAGCTTCATCATCCCAGTCAACCTTCACCACTCTTCCAAGTTTGGAACTATCAGTGTTTCTTAATATTCTTGGCTTTTCAGTTTTCCAATCATCCTCCACATTTTCAAAACCATCTTCGTAAATCTTCTTATAAACAGAGTAAACAACCTCTTCTTTTTGTAATCTAACTTCTTCCTTTGCCATCCATTCCATGTGCTTCAAATCATCATTTGAAGGTTCATAAATGTGCCAAATAACATAATGAGGTAACCCAATCACCGAGTACTTCATCCGTTTACACATTTTACCGAATGCTTCAGTTTCGGCGTGCTTTTGGAATGAAAATGCAGGGAAATGAGCACCAGCTCTAAACACTTTAGCCTTAGACAGAATAGACACACCTCCGATACCATCTAAAACCATTTCAGTTTCAATGTCACCGTAGGGATCTCGAAGATAAGCTAAATGAGGTCTCCAAGTGGCGTACTCAACGTAACCCTCCACAATGACAGCATCTTCGTCTAGCGTAGATGCCAATTGTAAACCACCATCACTTTCTTGCCAAGAGTTCAAGTCATATGGTTGTTGGTTACCCAACCATTCAGGTAACGGTCTCCACACGTTTGGAACAATGACATCCTTGTTGTGGTGCATCAAATCTTCAATCACTGTGGTAGGAATCGTCTCCACATCGACATCTCTCCAATACACCCAAGAATGGTATGGTTTGATAGCCACGGATGATAACCAATTTCTGGCTCTAGCCATCAATTTCCGTCTAGAACCTTGAGCGGCAAACCCATGTCTATCACTGAACCCTTGCCCAATGGCTTGACCAAAGTCCTTTTCAAAGATTTCAATTTGACCAAATCTCATATCTAGATCAGGGCTTTCTTGAATCTCTTTCAAGTTAGCTTCTAACACTTCCATAGTGTCATCTGATGAATCAGACACCAAGAATGCCAGATCAATGAGATTATGTGGATACGTCATGTTTTTCATATGACCGAAAAACATAGGTAAATGAGCGGCAGCGTCTCTCAATGGGACACAGAAAATCACTCTTTCATTGTATTGCCAGCCATTGGCTCTACCTTGAAATGCACTTAGATCATAGTAATACGTCTCCACTGCATTGGATGGGTCAAAATTGGGTTTGTAAAGTGAAAACAATGAATCAGTTGGTAACACATCAGTGAATGTAAATATAACAACCAATGTCACAATCGATGTCAGTAAAGCGGTAATCGATATAAATCGCTTTGACAAGTATTCAGCAGGTTTACGTGACAAATTGTTCTTCTCCTTTGGAAACAATTTCGGTGATCTGTAATTGAATGGAAAGTGGTCAAAGGTTGACAATGTTGACAATGTTAGTATAAAAACAAAAAATGATGTCATTGTGTTATCGAAAATAAATAAATGAATAAATGGCAATTACATACCCTAATATATCATTCATAGTGAATACATGTATTTCAATGATTGAAATGGATCAAATATATAGCGAAAGGAGTAGTTGATTTATATTGGGAAGGGAATACTTAAATTTAATCTTTTGATGATGTGGTTAAAAATAGGTGTTCTTTTTGTTCTCTTTGTTTGTTTGTTGTTTTTTGTATGGTATGTGTGGTTCTTTAAATTTTTCTCACTTGACTCAAAGAAAAAAAAAATTTACAATGAGCCGACCAACATACAAAACTTGACGTGTTTTGGATTAACGGTTAGTTATTATTAACATTAACATTAAAAGATTAATATATATATATATATGTGTGTGGGAGGTAGAAGTAAAGTAAACTATATAGATATGTTCTTAGATGGTTTTCTAATCTGTGGAGGTGTTTTTTTAGTCTTTGTCTGTGTTCCGGAGACAGTACGCACTTTGTCAACGGATAATGGTAGCGGTAAACTACTAGTACTTGAATTAACACTTGAATCATTGGAGACGGTCTTTGGTAATCTTCTCTTGGGACCTCTAGCACGTCCCTTGGTCAGATGTTTAAGTTCTTGCCCCTTTTTATCTAATTCAGAGTTGTCCAGTGTTTTGGCTCTTGTGATCTTGTTTGAATTTGAACTCGAGTTACGGTAATCGTTCAATGACGACGTAGATCCACTGGCTGATGAAGCTGCAGCAGCAGCTATCACAGTTTTTTGGAATTTACCAGTGTCTGCTAACCCTGGTAATGCAAATGCTGCCCCTTGAGGTAGATGGTGAGCGATTGGAACGGTACTCGTCTTTCTCAAACCACTGAATTTACTGAACGCTTCATTATCGTCTCCATCATCTTCTTCTTCTTCTTCTTCTTCTTCTTCTTCTTCTTCTTCTTCTTCTTCTTCTTCTTCTTCTTCTTCTTCTTCTTCTTCTTCTTCTTCTTGATCGTCATCATTGGTCGATTCTCTGTTAACCACATTCCTCTTAACAGGTGATGCCGATCTGGATCTTATCGTTTCAAATCTTTGCAACGCTTCAGGTAATTTCTCTTTAGGCTTTGGTGTAGGCTTTGGCTTGTTCAGCTTTCCGAATTTTTGTAATGCTTCAGGTATCTGTTCCTTAGGTTTTGGAGTAGGTTTAGGTTTGTTCAACTTACCGAATTGTTGTAATGCCTCTGGGATGGGTTGGTCCTGTTGTGTCTGTTGCTGCCGTCTCGGTGGTAGTTCAGGTTTGAATTTATTCAACTGGTTGATTTTCTGCAATGCTTCAGGGGTGTTGTCCTTTGGTTTAGGCACAGGTTTAGGTTTATTCAATGATCTGGTCAATGCCTCTGGAGTGACTTCCTTTAACGTTGGTTTATTGTATTTATTGTCAGTTTTCTTTAAAGTCACATTGAGTCCTTCCAATTCTAAACTGTTGTTTCCATTTTTACCATTGGTGGAAAACGATGGTTTAGGAGCAGGAATCGGTTTCAATTTCCCATTCGTGATGGAAATTGAATTTGAGCCTGAACTTGAACTTGCAGAAGATGTGTCTTGTTGTAAATTGATAGGTTTCTTCTTTGGTTTTGGTGTAAGTGTCGATGGCGATGGTGATGCAGATAGCGATGTGGAGAATTGTTCTTGAATTGGTTTCTTCCTTCCAGGAGGACTTGATGCACCACCGGATGTTAAGAATCTAGCATTTAAATTCAAATCAGGAGCTCTTTCACCGACAGATGTTTCAATTTTGTTGTTTTTCAAAGCAGGGGCCCTAGCAGCTGCACTGGCAGACATTGCACTTATCTCACTTGGCATTCGCACATAGTTCAATGCCACATTGGCAATGTCCTTTCTCACTGGTTTCTGTCTGAGTGTAGGTGGAGGTTTATTAATTGCATGAGACGGTGATCTGATAGATGAGAAACTCTCCATTGTAGGTGATGGTTTCTTTGGAATTGCAGTCGATGATTGTCTCGTGGACGTTAAAGTGATTGTAGTGATTTTCGATGATGTGGAAGCTGTTGATGTATTTGATGATGACGTTGATGATCTTGGTTTGAACGGTAAATCATTTCTAATGGGGGTTTGTAAAATGTCATCGGCTTTAATTGGTTTAGGTTCATTGGCCCGTCTCTTGGCAACTTGGAATTTTGATGACAAACTGATGTCATTGGCTAAATCATTCAGAGTAGTCAGAGACCCTGTTTTGTGCCCAGTGTTGGTCCCTTGATCAATGGTAACATCATCATCATCATCATCATCATCAGTGGTGGACACTGGTGGATTCCTTGCGATAGGATTGATCAATTCAATGTTAAAAGTATCTACATCCATTGCGATTGCATCTTTGTCAATGAGAGGGATAGTTTTCTTCTTAGGAACCACAGGTGGTGTTTTCTTTTTCTTTGGAGATGATTCGTATTGTCTACGTTTCAATTCCACTTCCTTTTCTAAATTTGACAATCTATTATCATTTTCTACCAATCTAGCTGAACTCAATGCTTGGAAATTATCCAAGAACCTATCAACATCTGGATCAGCAGCCATTGTCTAATTGTCTATTTTGTATGTGTGGATTTTATTAATATCTAATTGTTAAAATATGAGTTTCAATGGTTTTTTTTATCGTTTGTTGTAAATCTCCCTTTCCCCTTTTTTTTTTTTTGTTTACCCTTCTGAAGAAGGGGAAATTTTCTAGTACAATTGAATTTGTGTGGTACACGTTAATTGTTTTTTACCTAAGCAGTTTGGCCCTTTTGTCTATTTGTATTGTAATTAATGATACTATATGATATTATATTATATGATATGATATGATATATTACCATTTAGAAATTGATTCAATTACCATATAAAATGATATTTGATAATTTACCTTGTATCAACAATACTACTTTCTTTCCCCCTCCCCATCCACAGTAAAATTTGTCGTTATTAAAGAATTTATTGAGTTTTTTTTTTTTTTCGATTTTTTTTTGTTTTTGAATATTTCAATGAAATAATGAAATACAAATAAATTTAAATGGACAGTGTAAGGATGTTACTCATAGTAGTGATCCACCATTCTTATTATAAAACAAGTAACTGTGTTAACACATACAAATTGGACCACTCTTCAATAATTTTTTACAAAAAACCTTTTCTTACGTAAAATATAACGTAAGCCAAAAATACTAACCAGTGAACAGAATTCTCCGAAAAAACCACATCACAAATCGGGTTAATGGTCTAGTGGTATGATTCCTGCTTTGGGTGCAGGAGGCCCTGGGTTCAATTCCCAGTTGACCCCTTTGTTTTTTTTGTTTTTTTTACCGTTCCGTTCAACGGAAAAACATTCTCAAAAAAAAAAACAAAACAAACAAAAAAAAAATTATTCTTTTGTGTTCTTGTATTCTATTCTATTTCCAAACACATTACATACACAAAAAGCTTAGAATTATTTCTTAGATTTGTTGATACCTTTATCAATGAGATAAGATAAAAAGATTCGTAATTTGAATATAATTAGTGTACGTAAATTAAAATTAATTAGAAATTACCAGGAATTACCAGGATTTAAAGTCAATAAAATTAAAGCAATTTAATTACAAAGTAAGAGTAAAACATAGTGAGAGATATGCATAGATGTGTCAATTTTTTTTTTTATTCTTCTTAAAATAAAATTTGACTTAAAGATCCACCTTAAAATAAATAACCCATAACCCATATATATATATATATACAACCACACACAACGTCATTTGCAATTTCCAATTTCCAATTAAATAATTAAATAATTAGATAAAAATTTAAGCTTAATAAAAAGGATCGGTGTTGAATTAGGAAATAGGTTCCGTTAAATCCTTTAAAAAAGAAAAAAAACTGTGTATTCTGTTTGGTTTTTTTTTTTGCTTTTGTTTTTGCTATTTAAATGATTTACAAATTTGTTTTGTATTTTTACAATTCATTTGCTTTTTCATGTATGTATGTAAGTTGTCAATTGCTATATGTATAATGTGAGGTGTGTGTGTATATATATATATTTAAATAAATACAAACAAGCAAATATTTATGTGTTTATTCATGAACAAAAAGACAAGAAATTAGAATACAAAGAGAATATAAATTAAGTGAGCATATATATATTAAATATTAAATATATTATATATAGAGATATCCCTATATATAGAGATATAGTAGATTAAATAGATTAAAAATTAAAGTATTTTTTTTTGTTATGAGATAAGACAAAGGGAGAGGGAGAGGGAGAGTGGGAGAAACCCACACAGAAATCTGTCTAATGTCAAGTCAGGTCAGGTCAGGCCTGCCTTTGCCTGGTAGAGGCAGTCAGTCAGGCCACGCCACGCCACGCCATGCCATGCCATGCCATGCCATCCCAGGCAGAGGTATGTTTTTTAACGGATCCGAAAAATTCAACCAAATCAATCAAATCAATCAAAAGAAAAAAAATGACAAAGCGATTCTCGCTTATGCGAGTTGAAACGCGCGATATCCAACCATCAGGACACAGACAGAAGGCAGGGCAAAGGACAGCG